>MU968480.1:41924426-41969806 GCA_034641835.2 Pinus albicaulis
ATTAAGATTAGAAGATGCTTGATCCGTGTGACTTAAGTCATTTTCATCACATGTTTAATTTAATTAACTTTAATCTTTTAATTTTCCTAAGTTAGACTTGGGGTCCTTAATTAAAAAGATTAATTAATTAAATATCTCTTAAACATGATGGAATTTCTTAAATCTCTTTCTGGGTCTTGGAGATCTTATGTACTCTAGTCCCTCTACAAAGTTTGGGAGCTAGAGCACATCCGATGCTACCCCAAAACCTCAAAATCTCAACACCAGCTGTGTTGCCTCTCTGTGATGTCCCTCTGCGCCGCCCTTCTGCTGCTCTGTGTCCTTCTTCCTCAAGCTTTGACTGATGCTTAAGCCCTCTTCTCCCTCTGCCCTTCAACTCTCCTTTTGAAATCGAATTCTAAATTCTGAAGAATCGACTTCCCTTGGGTTACTGAGTATTTGTCCATCTTGCTTTCTGAATGGCCCTCAAGCCTTCCTTTATAATCTTCTCATTGAAAAATCAACGACCCAGATTGGAAGTCTAATCAACGGCTAAGATTAAAACTTGACTTGATCTTCGCTCTCTAGAAGATTCACACTTTGTTTTATTAATACCCATTAATTATTTAATTTCCCTAATTTTGGACTTAGGGTCCCCCTTAAAATAAATAATTATTTTAATAAAACATGAACCGAGTGGAATTTCTACAAACGGTTTCTGGGTTCTTTGGAATACTGGTGTCTAAGCCACCAAATTTGAGACTTAGATTACTTTTCGATGCTACAAAAATCAATAGATGGTGTAGATCCCACGACTGCCAACTGATCACGGATATCTTGAAGTCTCGTTAGGAATGGAACAATGCGCTCCCTCTTCTGCATCTAGATCATCCGGAGCTTCTGCTCCAAGTACGTCTTTCGCTGCCTGGAAGTTCCTTTGTATAGCACGGACAAGGCCTCCCATATCTCCTTGGCTGTGTTCTTGCCAGCTATATGAGAGAATATTTGATCCTTGACTAGCAGCGCAGAGGTTGATGAGACTTCAACAACGCGGAGCAGTGTAGAGCTGCAGCAGCGCAGAAGGCTTCAGAGGGACAGCACAGTGCAGTAGCAGCGTGGTAGATTTCAGCACAAGGAGTTGATGTGACTTCAGTAGTGCAGAGGGAGTGTGATTACGTAGGCAGAGCTGTAGCTGTGCATCGTTCTTCAGATGCCAACACAGGTCTGTAGCGTATGGAGCTTCAGTGATGAGGATGTAGCCCATCTGACTTGTCTGTCAAATATTGGGCAGGAGAATTAGTTGTTTCTCTCAACAACTGAAGTTGCAGTGCAACAGATCAGCAGTGGCAGTGCTATGAGCAGCACAGATGCAGCATATTGAGAAGGAGCTGCAGTATAGTGGTTGCAGTGGCAGTGACAGAGTCATGGGCAGCAGTACAGAATGGCAGCATCAGTGTAGAGTTGAGTGTCAGGAGGCCAAGCTTCAGCAGCACTGAACCAGTGCCCAAAATCATGTAATGCATAAGTGTGATGTATTGCTAGAGCACACCCTTGATGCTAAGAGGGAGTGTTGAGATTTTGTATATTTGGGGTAGCATCAATTGTGCTCTAGGTCCCAAATTTTGAGGGACGACTAGAGCTCACTTGATCTACAAGGCCCAAAAATGGATTTGGGAAATTTCATTTGATTTAGGAGATATTAAATTAATTAATTATTTTAATGTATTTCCTAAGTTAAAACTTAGAAAAATAAAATAATTAAAGTGAATTTAATTAAACATGTGATGAAATTGTTTTAAGTCACACGGATCAAGCTTTCTTTTAATCTTAGCCATTGATTAAAGATTTAATCTTGGCCATTGATTTGTCAACGAGAAAAGTATAAAGGAAAGGCTTGGGGTCATTTGTAACACACAGAGGCAAAGCACTGAAGCTAAGCTGAGATTCTAGGGCGGGGTTGCTAAGAATTCTCAAGTGTTTCAGTTGAAGAGAGGGGAATTTAGACTAAGGGGATGATCTGATCCCGAGGTCTAGAATACACAAGAAGCAGAGAAGAGATTAGGAAAGACAACGCAAAGGAAGGCAGCAGCAGGCAACAGTAGCAGCAGCAGTAGATGGCAACAGCAGACGGCAGCAACAGCAACAAGGACAACGTGATTTTCAGGAAACCCTTCACGGGTTACGCAGAGACCCTTAGGGGCAGCGTAGTGACTGCGTCACCCAGTCTGGGGTAATGTAGTCCCTTCCAGTGACATCGTTGAGCATTTAGAGGCCTTTAGAGGCTGACGCAGTGTCTTTCAGGGGCAGATCTGGGGTTTCTAGGCCTAGATCTGGCTGAGTTTTGTAAATCCCGTTTGAGGGTGTGGATCAGTCAGTATTGTTGGTCTTAGATTAGGAAGGTGTTGCAGATCTAGAGTTTTCTCTGTAGGTTTGTCCAGATCTGGAACCCGAGTTGTGTATTTAGAAATATTCTTAATAATAGAGCCCTCCAGCAGCGAGAGACCGGTTTTCCCACATTGGGTTTTTCCGGGGATAGTTTGTCTAGAAATAACTGTGTCACTTTCTCCATGTGTGCATGTGCTTATTCTAGATCTAAATTGGTAGTGATCTGTTATGTGTTTTGCTTTGATGTTAATTTGAATTTATTCAGTTGATAACTTGTATAAGTAGGAGAAGCTTAACCGGATTAACAGAAATAATTTCTGCATAAGAATTAAGATTCAAAAATTTCTACATTTGCTCTATCTCCTTCCGATACGCTGGACAATTGGTTGATTGATAGTGTTGTCTCAAGGCACTTCAGTGGATATAAGGAAGCCCTCCCTGGTTTGATTGAAAATGACACTAATTTGGAAATTATCCTTGAGTTAATGCCACTTATCCCGTGAAGGGGACAAGGACTGTGACCCTTCATTTAAATCAAGGTCAGGTCCTCCACTTTCAAGATGTGTTGTACATACCTAAGTTGAAGGAGAATCTAGTGTCTATCTTGGCAATGGATGACAAAGGATTCAAGGTGGCATTCATCTATGGAGAGGTACGCATTTGGAAGAGGAACTTCAAAGAAACGTTCACTATTGGTTTTAGAGTTGATACACTCTATTAGGTTGGAGGAAGTTCGTTGGGGGCCATGACATGTGACCGAAGCCTTTAATCCGAGCTATGGCACCGGAGGTTTGCACACCTTCATTTCAAAGCCCTTCCCGAAGCAAGGAAGGTGGTGATAGGGATGCCCGATTTCAAAGATGATCATGAAGGTGTATGTCAGGGTTGTACCGAAGGAAAGCATACAAGGGGACCATTCCCCTCAAGTGTTACGAAGACATCTGATATTTTACAATTGATACATTCTAACCTATCTGGTATGCTGTCCGTAATATCCTTGGGAAGATGTTTATATTATCAATTTTATAGATGACTTCTCCCGCAAGACTTGGATATACTTTTTGAAGAAGAAGGACGAAGCATTCAAGTGGTTTCGTACCTTCAAGGCCTTGGTTGAAAATCAAATAGGGAAGAAGATCAAAAGTTTGAGGACCGAGAATGGAACCAAATATGAGTCAAATGAATTCAACGACTATTGCAGGGAAGCTGGCATTAAGAGGGAGACTGCTATTGTGTATACTCCCGAACAAAATGGTGTGGCTGAAAGGAAAAATAGAACCATTTTGGAAGATGTCCGTGCCATGCTTTATGACCAAGGTCTTCCGAAGTTTCTATGGGGAGAAGTTGCCAACATCGCTATGTATGCTCAAAATAGATTCCCACATTCCGCATTGGACTCCAAAACTCTCGAAGAAGTTCTCTGATAAGAAGCCTGATGTCTCTCATTTTAGAGTTTTTGGAAGTCCCGTTTATTTTCATGTGCCGAAAGAAAAGAGGAGCAAGTTGGATGCTTCTGGGAAGAAGGGAACGTTTTTGGGCTACAGTGAAACCTCGAAGGCATATAGATTCTATGTTCCTGGTCAAAGAGAAGTGGAGATATGTCATGATGTTACCTTCGATGAAGATGCTGCCCTCAGGAAAGTCAAGGATTTTCCTATCTCAAAGGAGGACACAGAAGAAGAAGACGCTGGAAGGTAGGAAGAACTGAAAGTTGAATCGATGCCCGATGTTGAAGGACCAATGGATCCTATATATCCATCCACCTTCTTTAAATAAAAGAAGACCTTCATGGCTAAGAGACACTCTTGAAGATGTCGAGAGACATATTGCTCCAAGGGGAACATTCCGTAAAAGTAAGAAGCCGAATAGGTACCAAGGGTACCTAGCAGCCATGAGTACTATTGTACAATCCAAGCTTGACACTTTTGAAGAAGCCGTAAAGCATCAAGTTTGGAAGGATGCTATGCACGAGGAATATGAATCGATCATGAAGAACATAATCCTTTGTGATGGATGTGAAGGCTGCCTTTTTACATGGTTCAATCAAGGAAGAGGTCTATGTGGAACAATCTCTGGGGTTTGAAGTCTAAGATAGAGACACACATGTATGCAGGTTGAAGAAAGCCCTCTATGGGTTGAAGCAAGTATGAGAGGATCGATAGCTACTTGATGAAGCTGAGCTTCACTCGAAGTGATGCTGATCCAAACCTCTATTAAGGTTGATAATGAAAAGCCTGTCATTTTGGTTCTCTATGTGGACGATCTCTTCCTGACAGGTGCTGATCCTCTCATTCATCAATGTAAGAGGGAGCTAGCTTCCGAGTTCGAGATGAAGGACCTAGGACTGATGCACTATTTCCTAGGCTTGGAGGTCTGGCAAAAGCCAGGTGAGGTTTTCCTTTCTCAAGGAAAATATCTCGTGAAGATGCTAGAGAGATTTGGGATGGTGGACTGCAAGTCCGTGACTACTCCGATGGAACTCAACTTTAAGAAGTTGTGTGGAAGTGCTGCTGGGCTCGAGTTGGGAAATTCCACTGCATATCATTAACTCTTAGGGCCTTGATGTTCTTAATGAACTCATGTTCGGATAAATGTTTTGCAGTGAACATGTTAAGTCAATACATGGTCGAGCCTCATAACATTCACTGGATTGGTGCGAAGAATCTCTTGAGATATCTTCGGGGCACAATCAACCATGGGCTGAGATACTCTGCAGGGAGTATGAGGCTCCATGGATATATCGATGCTGATTGGGCAGGCAATGTGGTAGATCGTAAGAGCACATCTGGATGTTGCTTCACTCTTGGTTTTGCTTCGATATCTTGGATGAGCAGGAAGCAGAAATCGGTTGCTTTGAGCACTGCCAAGGCCGAATACATTGCAGTGAGTATGGCCTGTTGTGAAGCTGTTTGGTTGAGAAAGCCCTTCAATGAGCTATTTTGATGTGTTGGATACCACCGTTATCCTTTGTGATAACCAAAGTGGGATGTGTCTTTCTGAGAATCTCGTGTTCCACGATGGATCCAGGCATATTGATATTAGGTACCACTTTGTCCAGGACATGGTACATCGAGGCGCTGTAAGACTCCATCACATTGGGACTGATGAGCAGGTCGCAGATATTCTCACGAAGCCCTTGGGGAAGGTCAAATTCTTAACCTTCTGTGAGAAGCTTGGTATCATGGACAAACCCTATCCCGAGGGTCTCGCCTGAGTGGGACTATGAGCTCTAGGAGTTCCAGGGGGCTTGGGGATAGCTTCTTGGAGCTATAAGAAACCACAGGGCGAGGTTCGCCTTACCTTGTTGGTGTGCTTCTTCCCCACCATTATGATATTGAGTTGGTTCACTCTCTCTTTGATGTATGCCCCACATGCATCCTTCACATGGAGTCTGGGACTCATGGGAAGTACCTCCCATTTGGCCAATGAATTGGGAAATGAGGATAGAGACTGGTAGCATGAACGATGGACGCATCGAGATTGCCGTACTCTCTATGTCTAGGATGGGATGTATCCAACACCTTGATCTGGGATCAAGTATGGATGAGGTTCTTACCTCTAAACTGATTTCGGGTCAGTATGTGACTCTCTAGAGTCCAATTGAGGTTTTAACCTCTAAGTTGACTTCGGGTCAGCAGAGTGTGATGTCTTTGTGACTCACTCTCGTTGTGCAGAGCAAAGCAATTACAACAAGATGACACATGATTGCATGATGATATATGATAGTACACTATGGTATATGACAGGATGACAGAGGTGGATAGATGGAGTTCTTCCTAGTTGAGAGAGAGTGTTAATTTTAGGCAACTAGGTCCAAACTCCATGTTGCATTGCTCATATGATGATGATGATATTTTTGTTGGATTCCTTTTTCGGAGAGGTGCAAGATTGATCTAAAGATCATCTTGTTTGGATGAGAAAAACTTATGTGCAATTTGTCAAGGTCGGCCATAATTGTAATGTAGGCTCACAAGTCTCCAAAGATGTGTTACACACTTTCATTGATGGATATCAACTGGAGAGACTTGATGCTCATTTGCTCATCAACTCATCACACACATTCTTCCTCATCTGATTGGTTCATACCAGTGTTGCGAACATCTCGATAACATCCCAATTTTATCTCAAAATCACGATTTTTTGGCCTAGCCGATGTTTGCCGATTTTTAAAAATATTTTATGGTATCTTAATTTTGACGATGTTTGCCAATTTTTACCGATATTTTCCTGATTTTTATGATGTTTTGGTTTTCTGGACCCTTGCCGATTTTATCTCGATGCCGATGTTCCCAAGATTGGTTCGTACAACCTTTGGAGGCTTCTCTCTCTCTCCCACATGTGAAACAGGGTGCTGATATTTTTGGACTTGTTTAGGCCAAATCTGGATAGAGTTGACCAACATTGACTTTGGGTCAACCCTCATGATTTGACTGCATTTTCTGCACTGGAAATCCGATTTTGGAAGGCCGCATTGGAGGGCACAAAAATCGAGGAAAACTGTTGAATTTGACTGCAATGTTGACCGCAGTGTTGAGTGTCTTTGACGACATGAATCTAACTTGCGTTGACTGTTTTGAGGGCTGATTTTGAAGGCCGGGTTTGATCGAGTTTGACTGAACCTTCTTGGAGGTTGTAAGGGCTGGTTTGACCAGCAAAATCTTTGCTGGCTGGGGCATCCTGTTGACTGTTGTAACAAATACTTTTCTCTATCTTTGCTGGATAAGAAGAATTACAAATTCTTGTATCTTATATTGGCTTGCCTTTTGTTGATCTATTTTATGTTCTATCAACATTTACTTTCAATGATTATGTTATTGCTAATTTGAAATTGAATCGGGCTAATAAGAAGAAAGATTGAAGTAAACTGCATTAAGCATAGAACATAACATGGTTATCTAAAATTAACAAGGGTCTATTACGAACGTGTGTTCCCTGTCATGAGTTTATTGTATTAATCTTATGTAAAGAGGGTTGAAAAAATAATTAATCCCCTCATAAGTCAATTAATTAAATTTTATGGCCAAATTAAATTTAAAATTCCTAAGCAAAAAATTTAATTAACTTTATGTCTTAGGTAAATTTAATTTCTTCAAAGGAAAATTCGTCAGTTCTAGAAGTTTTAATTTTTGGAGGTCTCTGACCACGGGAATATTGAAAATTTCAAGAGATTTTGGACCCTTGGGCCTTGGTAGTTAAGTCAAAGTCAACGTTTTGAGGTAATTAACTCAAATTTTTTATTTTTGAGTTAATTAAAAAAGAATTAAATGAAAAGTCGAAATTCTTCAAGAAATAATAATTTCGACGGGCGAGATTAAAAGTTAATCAAATCTTTTTGACAATTGAGATTACTTTGACGGGGATCATGCGAACTAGCCGTTGGAGAATTTATCTATAAATTAGAGGTCAGTGTCAATGTTTTCTTTCATCGATCTTTAGATCGTGTACTAGCTGTTGAAGCTCTCTTGTACTACTTCCTGGAATAATTCAAACGGAGTCTTTGGGTTTTTACTTGATGGTGGTGTTCCTCTTTGGCATTTTATGGTAATCTTGTTCTTAATATTCTGCCGATAATAATTATAATGAATTGTTGATTAATAACTCTTGTTGAGTAATCTATTGCACATGTATCTTGCTTAGGTTACTGGATTTTGGATAAGAATTTTAACTGGATTGAATGAGGAGGTATCTCTAATTCTTGAAAATTTTATTTTTATTTTATTTCTCTATTGATTTAACAATTTAACTTTAAGTGTGTAGAAATCTTTCGGATTTAAAATTGGGCGTTTGGGGAAGCCCTCAGCTGGACCAACTGACTCCTAAGGAAATAAGATTTGAAGAGCCCTCCGGATCTAATTCCCCAAGTTTATCTTAAGTTCTCTTCTTGCAGGGTTTTCTAGAGCTTGTGCCTAAATGAAAAGCTTATCTTAACTTTTATTTATTGAATTTAAAGTTAGATCTGGCTAGTAAGAGCCTTAAATCTTCAGATCTAGGAGCGAAGTTAACTCACATTCCTTAGATCTGACAGATCTGTAACTTTTGTGCATAGATCTGTAGATGTATTATATAGATCTATAACTTATTTGTATAGATCTGTAATTTACTTGTGTATATCTGAAGTTTTGTAACATAATTTTGAATTCTAACATTTGGGTTTTTAAGATTTTCTCTATTTTTGTACATATTGGGCATTGGGTTTTTCTCTTTTCACTTGTGCAGGAATAGATCTGAAAAATCAACTAAGACAATCTTCAGATCTGAGCCAGATTTAGACTCTGGAGGGCAAGATATAGGCTAAATATTTGTTTGCAGTTGAGATCAAATGGAAGAAGAGCTAGATCTAGGTCCTTGAGGGTAAGATCTAGTCTCTAGAAAATTTTACAGGGTCAGTCATTGTAAATTTTGCTGGAAATTTCAGATTTAAAAAATTGGCATTAGAGAGCTCAAAAATCCTAGACGTCTAAGCTTTTGAGGCTATTTTTGCAAGATTTTGGTCTCCAAAATTCTAATTTTCAAGCGGCAACACTATCCCAAAATTTCCACAATTTTCAACGATGGGATCTTCAAAGCCTTGGGCTAAGGGTTTGATCTCTAAACCCTTTTTTTCTGCAAATTTTATTACAGGAAGAAAATCACAAATAATTAGGCCTTAAAAACACATTTTATATGGTCAAAATTGTAGAATTGCAAAATTTTCATTTTCAGAATTTTTGGCCATTTGAGCATCTTTAATTTTGCCTAGATTTGACTTTGAAGCTTGCTGGAAATTACTGCATAACTGTGAAAAATCATATTACAGGTTTTTGTTTTTAAACATTGTGGGGATCATCTTTAGTATTTTCAGTTTGCCGATCTGTTATCAATTTACTGCTGTTATAAACTTATCAGTTCTTAAAATTACTGAAACAAACTCTTTTAAAACCTTAAAATTGAAATTTTCAGTTTTAATCCATTTTTTGCTATTTCTGGAAGTATTTGGCAGTTTTATCTTGTTGATCTATCACTGTTTCACTGTTGAAATAAAAATATCAGATTTGAAATTTCTCTTAATCAAACTCTACAAATTGATTTTTCTTCAAGTTCAATATTTTTTACTATTTTGTCATTTTGGGCATTGATGTCGATATCGTTTGTTTGCTGATCTATGGTTTAAATTACTGTTGCAATTAATACTTCAGATCTGAAATCTTGCTGAAGAATATATCTTAAGGGGCTAACACACTTATTTTCTAAGAAAATCAAATTATTTGGAAATTGACATATTTTTGTGACCACTGGTTTTAATGCTTGATAATTATTGAGATCAGCTATTGTTTAAAATGAAGATTAACTCTAAGCATTGTTTTATTTACTTGAATTATTGGATATTTAATGAATATTTAAGTTTGGGAAAATTTTCGAGTGATTGTTGGCAGTATTTTTTAGCACTCTATCGTGGACTTGTGACAAATTGTATATCTTTCAATTGGGTATCTTGAGCATCTGTTAAATCTGGTCGTTTATTAAAGTACTTAGTGGTTGAATCAGATAATTTGTAATTTAAGTGCTTTGAGCTTTTAACACCACTTATCATTTTTGAAGCTTGCTTCATTTCGCTCTATCATCTAATCATTCTCTTTGCATTCCGCATTTTAAGTTAGCATTGCATAATTAAAATTTACTTCCGAGCATAAGCTTGGTCGATAGAAAGATAGGTACCCATCCATCTTTGCTTGAGAAGCCTGGTTTTAGTAGTACTTAAAACGGTGACTTTGTAGTCGTAAGAGCCATAACTCTCTGCAGTGCCAGAGGTACTAGGTATGTTAGATTTTCAAGAGAGGTACCATTAATCACACCTTAGTGTGCTTCTTCTTAATTTCTCTTTGCCACTTGCAACGAAATCAGGCTCAATATAGAAAGGATCGAAGGGTATGAACTTAGAATAGACATTTAATTAAAATTAATCAATATTCCTGCATTTCACTTTAGTCTTAGGATCTGCATTGCATATAGGATAGTTATTCATCAAAGCAACAATTTCTCATCAAGTACTTGGTTCTAATTTCCTTAGCAATATAGTTGACTGCATAAGGCATTGGTATAAACCATTCAAATCTAATCGAATCCTTTATTCTTGTTAGATCTAATACAAGTATTTGGTCGTTTAACTGTCTCCCGAATTGGTTGGTTCACAACTATTTCTCCTTCATTCCATTTCCATAGAGTCTACCCCCCTTAGTCTGCTATAGGGAAACAACTTAAACAGAGAGATTGGGGATTACTGTGAGAGCCACCGATCTGAGCCATTGTCGCGGTGCCTAGACATTTTGTGCGACAATAGGTCCCATTAAAAATAATTAATTATTTCCATAAAACATAATCCGGGTGGAATTTTGCAAAATCCTTTCCGGGTTCTTTGGAATACATGTTCCTAAGTCTCTCTGCAAAATTTGAGACTTACAACACATCCGATGCTACCACAAATCAACACTAGGAACCATCGCTTATGGGGGTTGGGACAATACAAGGGTTCTTTTTATGGATGGAGGATCATGTGCTTTAGGAACCCGGTGATGGCTAATGAGTGGGGTAGAGCTCAAGCTAGGATTTTTCCCATGATTTAATTTTTGGCCCAACCATATTTTGCATTTTATCTTTTTCTTTCATTGTGGCTTTTTTTTCTTTTATCTTTCTTTTTGGCTACATCAATTTCTAGGACAAAGTTTTTTGACCCAAACTCAAGGATAAGGATAAGAAGGTTCCAATTCCAAGACCAATGGCCACTAGCCTGAAGAATGGAGATGAAATAATTTCAATCAAAGCCTCCCCAATAGTGTCCTTCTTATAACCCTAAGGCCTCAGAGTAAGTCCCATTGCAATAGAGTCAAAGATTAACCTCCCAAGTGAAGTGAGGGAACAAGAAAAAAATTAAAATTAGTCAATCATCCTGATCAGTTGTTTGATTCTGTTAATTTTGGACAACTAGGTCCAAACTCCATATTGTACTGCTCAGATGATGATGCCAATATTTTTATTGGATTCCTCTTTCGGCGAGACGCAAGATTGGTCTAAAGATCATCTTGATCGGATGAACAAAACATGTATTTTGAATTTATTCCACATGTGCAAGGTCGGCCAGCTTTATCCCACATGCATAAGAGATGTGTCACACACCCCCACGGATGACTATATATTGGAGAGACTTGGAGTTCATTTGATACACACATTTTTTGGAGGCATTCTCTTCTCTCACGGATGGTGCAGCGTTAGGGCTTCTTGGTGCAACGTTTTGATGAGCCGTCTTGGGGTTGTGTGACACATTGGGTTGGTTGACCTAATGGAGACTTTGCTGGTTGAAGCATGCTGCTGATCACCGTAACGGTACCATTTTTTATCTCTGGTTTTATTGGCTTGTCTTCCATCGATCTATCGGTATGTTCTATCAGCATCTTACTTTCATGTGATTGCTATTTGGTCCCTAGAAGGTTAAAGTAAATTTGCATCTAGCATAGAACATCTTCAGAAATTTACATGGTATCAGAGCTAAGGAGAAGACAAAGCCCAATCTGTGTCGAGGGATAGCTAGTAAAGTGTGGATATGTTGAAGGCTAAAAGAGAGGTTTGTAGGGCTGTTCTAGGGTTGAGGTTGCTGGGCATATAGGCCAAGGAGCAGAGGGACACATCGCTGGTGTAATAGGAGTCTTTGAGCATGAGCATTGGGGACTGTCTCATGAGTAGTGCTGTTGTGCTAGGCCGCAGGCCTTAACACACAACTGGAGCTGTGTAGAAGGCTGTCAAGGAGTACTAGCCCCTCTAGAAGGCAGTGTGGACAAGGAGAAGGCTCCCCAAGGAATGTCGCAACCCATTGAGGGCTTGTTTGTGGACTATCATGAGGGTTTAGGGCTGCAGCACGTGCCCTAACCAGGGCTATCACAAACGCAGAAGAAAACACCAATTCAACCCGTTTTTTAAGGTCTGTTTGAGGGTCATTTTGAGGACCGAATCACTGTGAGGGGAGGCCGAGGCAACTCCCTAGAGGGCCGAGTCAATCAAAGGTTGTTTCAGCTTGCGTGGAAGTATCATGGATGCGAGGAATAGCAACGTATGCTGCTGTTGGTGAGCCGTTTCACTTGGAAGGCTACTTCAGTTAGGTCGCATGCCTTTATTCTCTTGTTTGATGGGTCGAGTTCCATAGGCAGGAGGCCGAGGTTGTTGGAGCAAGGCTGGGCATATTTCATGGGCATTTGAGGACAGTTCTCAACAGTGTTTGTCTTCATGTGCAGGCCGCATATGTTTTATGGAGATTACAGGGTTAGGACCAATGTTTGGTGGAGATTGTAAAGCCTAAATTTCAGTTCATCCTAAGTCGCAATCTATGCAATAGAAGTGCGAGTTAAGGGTCTGCAGTTTGAGCGAAGGAGGAGGCATCTCAGCGGAGGAAGGAGAGTCATACATATCTCTGTTTTGGGTGTATTCCTCTTGCATATTTCGGTAGTGTTGAGGGTAATCACTACGTGGAGATGAGGATACAACTCTGAGGAGAAGAGGATACATTAGCGTGAAGGAAGGGCATCGAAGTATACACAATTTAGTTTTGGGTTGAAGGAGAGTCATACATATCATCTGCATTACTATAATGATGACTTCTGCACAATCAAATATAGAGACTTTGATTTGTTTCACTGCGACATCTCACACACTGTTCTGGAATCTTGTTTTATAAATGACATCCCTTGCTGGAAAAGTTGATAGCTTGGATGATTTGGCACACGAACTGTCGAGTGATGGTGTGCATGGACATGAGGCTATATTGGCCAAATGTGAGGTGGCCTCTGAAGAATTGACTGGCCCTTATGCAAGGTACACCACTAAAATGTTTCTGTTTGAGAAATTTGCAGTTTAATAAATGATTAGTATGTATCGTGGCAACCTTCTAAATAGCCTTGATCTGTTAATCTTGAATAAATAGCCTCCTACAAATGGAATGTGAACAAAATATGCGCAGAGCAACAATGTGTGTAGTTGTGACAATAGAAGTAAATGTTGGTATGTCTATTGCCATTTAACACCAAACAACAGTTGTTGTGGCTTTATCTGGACTTTCTTCTCTAGTGGAAACTATACCACTAATAATTCTACAAGTGCTGCTTGTTTACATACAGAAAGTAATCAGTTCCAAACTTTCTGTGAGTATTTGTCTATGAATCCTGTTTACAATTTCCATGCAATAATACACTACACATCATGGGATTAGATCATCCAAAGCAGAAGTCTTGCATAGCTCTTGGCAGACCTTGATGTACATAAGTTTAGTTCTTACTATGGTTTCATATACCCTTGGGCATCACCTTTCCAAGAAGACCCATAACATCTCATTCTCTATGATTTGTATTAAGATCAATGGACAGTTACATAAGAATATGATCTCTGCTATGATAGTGAAATGTTGAGGATGATCTCGTTGCATTTCTAATGAAGGAAATAACCCCATTCTAAAAGGACTTTTGATCCTTGATATCAGTGACAATTCTCATTACAATGACAGTGCTCCTGTGACAGAATTGTAAACTCCATCATGTCAAAAGTGTCAACGATGATATGACAATGGTATACAGTGTGAAGTCATAGCTTCAGATCAAGCAGATAGTTGTGCATCAATGACTGCTGAACAAATCTGTATTATAGCCCAGTAATGATCTCAGTTGAGAGTAAGTCTTCAGATTGTTTATATGACCTAGAAGACAATTATTGAAAGTAAACCAACCTGACTCTTAATGGTAGAACGTTCCTTCAACTCAGACTGAGGATGAAATACCTTAGAAATCTTGCTTCAGGCCAGTGTCCTCTAAGTTCAGAAGCAGATAGGCTCCACCAAGGAAAGGAGATGGTTGTAGCTATTAAGCCTGAGCTACAGATGACAGTCTTCTGAAAGATCAAAGGAAGTAGAAGTATCTCCTCTTGCCCATTGATTACTTTAAGAAAACTGTCCATGTAACTCGGACAGATAACCAATTGCAGATGTCTCATTGGGCAAGATCTCTTCTCAAATATTTAGGGAGAGCTGATGTTTTCTTTAGCTTTAAGCTGAAGTTGTTGATCTAGACATTTTGCATGTACTCTGAGGTACGCTATCAAAATTGTTGAAGCACAAGCATGATGAACAGTAAAGCCATAATTTCTGGGTTTTGGAGTTCAAGTATGTCCTAGCCCCTCCACAAAATTTCAGGGCTAGAGCACACCCAATGCTACACCAACTATACAAAATCTTAACAGACCCCACCTTGTACAGGCGGCTCATTGGGTCACTTATGTATCTGGTCAACACTAAGCCAAACATCTTGTTTGCTGTCAATACTCTCAGTCAGTTCATGGTAGAATTGCAGAGGGTACACTGGGTAGCACCTAGGCACATTCTCAGATATGTGCGGGGAACAATCGGATATGGCTTGAAGTACACACGAGGAGATGATGTCAGATTCAGTGGTTTCACAAATGCAGATTGGGCAAGAAGTTCTGTAGATTTGAAGAGTACCATCGGGTATTGCTTCAACATTGGATCAAGGATGACCTCCTAGTGCAGTAGGAAGTAGAAGTCCGTAGCTTTGAGCTCAGCAGAGGCAAAATATATGGTAGCAAGCACAACTAAGTGCGAAGCCATATGGCTTAGAAAATTTCTAGTGAATTTTTTCAAAAGAAAGATGGAAGTGACCGGTATCTTCTGTGATAATCAGGGTTGTATTAAACTCTCTGAGAATCTGTTTCAATGGTAGAAACAGGTGATATCTCAGCCACAGATGCAACATTTGAGAGGAAGTTGCAGTACAGATACAGTGTTGATTGTGGTAGGATCAACGACAGTACAATTGCAACAACAACGCAGTGGTTGATGGGCAGCATGTCAGACATCAACAACACAGAGGGAGATGCTTTAGATTCAGAGCAGTTTGCAACAGGGCATATTTCCTAGAGCACATTCCTCGCTAAGAGGGAGTGTTTATTTGTGGTAGCATTAGATGTGCTCAAAGTCTCAAATTTTGTGGAGAGGCTTATACACATGTATTTGAGATAAACCTGAAATCGTTTCGGGAAATTCCACCTGGAGAGTTTTATTTGATAAATTAATTATTTTTAATGAGACCCTAAGTCTAAACTCAAGAAATTAAAATAATTAATGGGTATTAATCTAAACTGTGGGTGTAACTTCTAGAAGAAGACGACGATCAAGTCAAAATGATCTTAACCATTGATTAGCTTCTAATTTGGGCCATTGAGTGTCCACGTGAAGATTATTTAAAGAAGGTTGAGGGTCATTTGGAAAAAACACCAGAGCAAATACTCCATTGCCCAAGAAAATTGATTTTTCTCAGTGGCTAAAGTTCGACAAGAGAAATCAATTTAGAAGGAGAGTTGCAGGTGGAGAGGACAAAGAGGGTGTCAGCATCAGTCAAGAGTGCAAGTGAAAGTGATGCGGTGCAAAGAAGCGACAACGCAGAAGCAATAAAGGGACAAAGTAGAGCAGTGACGTAGAACTGCGCAGTCCTCATGCAGAGCTGACGCAGTGGTGTCACAAGAGGGCTAGCCAGGGCCTTTAAGAGATCAAATTTTCGTCAGAAATTTGTGAGAAAATTTCTTGAGTGTTATCACAGGGATTTCCCTTCATTATTGTTGATTGCTATCTGTACAAGAAACTTTTGCTAAAGAATAATAAAGAAACTCTCATCTGCTGCACCGATTTTCTTGCATTGGGTTTTTCCGGGGACAATTGTCCAAAAATAATTGTATTACTCTCGTGCTAGTATTTCTTTATATTTTGCTCAATATTTTGTTTGTGAAGGATGCATTTTGATATTTACTGAAGTAATTTTTGTAAATAACTTATTGCTGAATAATAAGTAGAAGAAATAATATAAGATACTGCAGTAGGATATTGTTTTAGAAATTTTCACAAGAGTATTGTTGGAGAAGTTAGAGCTATGTTGCATGATCAGGATTTGCCTAGGTGCTTATGGGCAAAAGCATGAAACACTACAATATTTGTGCAGAACAAGAGTTTGCATAGGGTGCTTGGAGGAGTCACACCATGTAATATCCTGAAGGGGAAATAAACAGTAATACAAAGCATACAACAAGATATAAAATGCTAGAAACAGATCATGAAGCAGATACACATGAAATAGAGAGAATGCTAAGCCATTTTATTATACTAAGAAATAGAAATGAGTACAAGAGGTGATCAGAATGATGGCACCTCGACTTGCACCAAGCAAGTGTAGGAATACTCTCAGAATATCAATGGAAATCGCTGCTCTTTGCTCTGCGTCCAAGCTGCTGGAATACTGCCGTGCTGCTGCTACTGCTGGAACAAAATGAGTTTTTGGGGCTGCTTCCTTACTTGGAAAAATCTGATACTCTGGAATCGGCCTCTACTCACAATACCCAGAAAAGCCCAGAGAGCGTTTCTGAAATGGTTGACCCTTGAAAATGCCTCCCTTGAGAATCTACGCTATCCTCCCAAGGGCCACGCTAGTGCTGAATGCAATCCTCCAAAATATAGCCTCCCACTCTATCAAATGTCTCCAATAGGCAAGGGCTGGCCCCTTGCTCAATCCTCCGGCCTGAATCCTCCAAAATAGTGCCACTCTGGAGCTCCCCTAAGATGGACTGCGTCTTCCCTCTCAAGACTTCGCAGTCTGTCAATGCTCTGCTCCTCCACGAATGCAATCACCGATCCTCCTGCAAAGTGCTGATGGAAATATCTCACCTGAGCAAGCACTCGAAGTCTCCCGGGGCTGAGGGTGGGATCTCCGAACGGAGACACCTGATGTATTGAATAGTACTGCAGACAAGCTAAACAGCCAGCATGCTCCAAGTCGAAATAACTAGCTCAATATGCATAAACAAGAATGACCAAATGAGGGGGCTCTCCTCCCTTTTTATAATGCTGGGCCTCTCTCTCCCTAGGCCCCACCATCTCTACGTGCTCCTTGGCCCACGTTGCCCCTCTCATCTGCGTGAGGTAGGCCCCACGCTGCCCACGTGGTTTGCGTCCGTCTCCTGCGCTGTTCACTTGGCCACTAGGCCCCACTCCCTTAATTTCGATGTGGAATTAGGAAAGTGTTTTATCCTAAGTGATTTAATTAATATTTTACTCACTTTATTCATGCTTTGACTATAATAAGGCAAAATTGGTCAAAATTAATATCTCCCCCGGCAAAATGTTGCTTGAACCCAAGCAACTGTAGTGATGGATGCTGCAAGATCTTCTCACTCTCCCAAGTGGCATCCTCATCCGGCAAATTCTTCCACCTCACCAAGAATTCCCGGACTGTCCTACTCCGCAATTGCCTCTCCCTGGTATCAATAATGGCCTCCGGCTGTAGCACCAAATGCCCCTCATCATCCATAGGCGGAAGCTCCCTTGTCTCTATCACCTGCTGTCCCAATGCCTTCTTTAGGTATGATACGTGAAAGATGTTATGAATCTTGCTGCCTTGGGGAAGCTCCAACTCATAAGCAACCTGCTCAACTCTGCGTATCACCCTGTAAGGCCCATAAAAATGGGGCTTGAGCTTCTCAGCTCCCTTCTACTTCAGAGTCGACTGTCGATATGGCTACAAACGTAGGTAGACCAAGTCCCCTACCTCAAACTGTCTCTCCACCCGACCCCTGTCAGCATACAGCTTCTGCTGGTTCTGTGCTATAGCCATGTTATCCTTGAGAGCTCGGAGGATGTCCTGACTCTCTTGGATCCAATCCTTGGCTCTCGGAGCCTTGCTAGCACCAAACATCACATCAACAAAAGATAAAGGATGATAACCATATAATGCATAGAACGGAGACATACCGATAGACATGTGATGTGTGTTGTTGTAGCAGTGCTCTCCTAGGTGCAGCCACTTTAGCCATGCTCTCTGCTGCCCACTGACATAGTTACGCAAGTAGCCCTCCAGCCACTTGTTAACTATCTCTGTCTGCCCATCTGTCTGTGGATGGTAGCTGGTGCTTGGTGTCAACTCTGTCCCCACCAACTGGAAAAGTTCCCGCCAAAATCCGCCCATGAAGCGGCTGTCCCTGTCAGTGACAATGGTCTTGGGGAGACCATGTAACCTGAAGATGTCCTTGAAGAATAGCTCCGCCACCTGTGCTGCTGTATAATGTGCGGATATGGCGAAAAAATGTGCATATTTTGTCAGTCGATCAACGACGACGAATATACAGTCCTTGCCCTGCACCATGGGCAACCCTGTGATGAAGTCCATCGAAATACTCTCCCATTTCCCCTCTGGAATGGGAAGAGGCTGCAACAAACCTGTCGGATGGTTTATCTCCCCCTTGTTGCGCTGACAAACCTCGCACTCCCTGACATGCTGGAGTACGTCCTCCTTGAGGCCCTTCCATGAGAACCTCTCCCTGATGGCCCTGTAGGTCTTGGTAAACCCCTGGTGGCCAGACAACGGTGAATCGTGAGAAGCCTGCAATATCTTCTTCTTGAGCTGAGAGCCCTCAGTCAAGAAGATCCTGTCCCTGTAGTAGATGATCTCATCCATCACCCTGTATCTATCATCTGTCACCTATCCATCCAGAATCTCACAAGAAAACCTGTCCTTGGAGTACTCCACTAATAGTTGAGCCCTCCAATCTGCATCCAAACTCATCAGAGACAGCGTGGCTAGTCTGCGTGAGAGTGCATCACCCACCACGTTGTTCTTCCCTTTTACATACTCAATGTCAAAGTCGTAGGCCTGGATCTTGCTGACCCACTTCTGTTGCCTTTCCTGTAGCTGCTTCTGCTCTAAGAAGAATCTGAGGCTGTTGTGGTCAGTCCTCACCTTGAACCTATTACCTACTAGGTACTGTCGGAATTTGGCCAATGCATGCATGATGGCCAGCATCTCCTTGTCGTATATGGCATACAACCGCTCATGTGGAAGGAGCTTCTGGCTCTCAAAAGCTGTAGGGTGGCCTCCCTGCATCAACACTGTGCCGACCCCCTTCCTTGATGCATCACACTCCAGAACGAATGGCTGCGTGAAGTCTGACAATGCTAGCACTGGACAGCTGCTCATCACCTCCTTGAGCCTGTCAAAGGCTCGCTGCGCTGTATCTGTCCAATTGAATGCCCCCTTCCTCGTCAGATCCGTAAGGGGTGCAGCAAGCTGAGAGAAACTCTTGACGAACTTCCTGTAGTAGGTGCAGATACCCACAAACCGCC
The DNA here is from genome assembly GCA_034641835.2 of Pinus albicaulis. NCBI lineage: Eukaryota > Viridiplantae > Streptophyta > Pinopsida > Pinales > Pinaceae > Pinus > Pinus albicaulis. Next base: position 41,943,979 of record MU968480.1, read on the forward strand.
GAAGTTCTGTCACATTTCTCGGCTTTAGCCAATCCCTGATGGCCCTGATCTTCTCCTTGTGGACCCTCACTTCGTCCACCCTATGATGTGTCCCAAGTACAGCATCTCCGTCAATCCAAACTCGCACTTGGAGAGCTTAGCATAAAACTGCTGCTCCTCCAAAATACACAACATTGCCTCTATGTGCTGGAGATGCTCTTCCCATGTCCTGCTATATATCAATATGTCATCAAAGAAGACCAACACAAACTTCCTCAGGTGACTGCGGAAGATGTGGTTCATACACGACTGGAAGGTGGCCGGTGCGTTGGTTAGCCCGAACGACATCACCAAAAACTCAAAATGGCCATAGTGGCACCTGAAAGTGGTCTTGGGAATGTCTTGTTCCCTCACGCGAATCTGATGGTACCCGGATCTCAAATCAATCTTTGAGAAGAACTGTGCCCCTCTCAACTCATCCATCAGCTCGTCAATCCGAGGAATAGGGTACCTGTTCTTCATGGTCTTCTTGTTCAGGGCCCTGTAATCAATGCACATCCTCAATGTGCCGTCCTTCTTCTTCACCAACACTACCGAAGAAGCGAAAGGACTGGTGCTAGGCCGAATGTGTCCAAGAGCTAACAGCTTGCGGAAAGCCCGCTCAATCTCGTCTCGATAGGCCTTGGGGTACCTATAGGGTGTGGTAATGACGACCTGAATGCCCTGCTCTAGCTCAATAGTATGCTCAAATCCCCAATCCGGTGGCTGGCTTGGTGGTATCTCCCCAAACACCGTGGCATACCTGTCAAGGATGGTCTGTATCTCTGGATGAATTATCTGCCCGGTAGTCCCTGCCTCTGATGCAAGCAGCTCTACAGCCCACTCTATGTCTCCCTTCCGGAAGTTTGCCTCCATCCGGTGAGCTGAAACAGTTTGGGGTGGGTAAGTGTGCATGCCCCGTATCTTCTCATGCTTCCTAGTCTTCTTATCATCCCACTCCATCTCCAAGGCCTCCCAATCCGTGGTGACCTTCCCTAGAGTGATCAACCACTATACACCCAATAACACATTGGTATCCGGTATGTTAACCACGAAAAAGTGGTCAATCATTGTGTAGGTGCCCATCGTCACTGCCAGCTCTGGGACATATCTGGCACACTGCATAGTCTAATCTCTTGGGACCAACACTGAAAACCCATCGAAGCTCTCTGTTGGAATGCCTCTCCACTCTACCATCTGTGCATCGATGAAGTTGTGGGTTGCCCCACTGTCCACCAGTACTGATACTCACTGCCCCCATACTGTCCCTCGGACGCACAGCGTTAGATACTTGGGAACTCCTCGCAATGCTGCAAGGGTTCCTCCGGTAGGTGCAAAAGCTGCACCTCCTGCTCCAGGTGGTGGAGGTGGCAACTGATCCTGCGCTGCATGGCTGCCCCCTGCCTCCATGTCATCATACTCATCCTCTTCCCCGCTGCTCTCGGAGAAGACCTTGATAAAATGTGCTTTGCCAGCAGCACATTTGTGTCCTGGTGCCCACGGCTCCTGACAGGTGAAACACAACCTCTTCTTCTTCAACTCCCTCCTAGCATCATCATCCAACCGCACCCTACCTTGATTCCCCTTTGGAGGAGGAATCCTCACATCCTTCCCTGTAGGCTGGAAAGCCTGTCTCCGGGGGTAAGGCGTCCTGGTCCTGGGTAAGGCATCCTGCAAGTCCTGGGTCTTGCCAACTGCGTCATGGAGTGTGGTTGGTCTAGTGGATCTGACCAACCCCCGAAGCGGCTCTGCTAGCCCCTCAATGAACATGTAAATCATCCGTGCCGCGGATAGATTTGGCACCATCACCAAAAGTCTCAGGAAGTCTGAGATATATGTATCCGAACTCCCTGTCTGTTTGAGCCTCGTCAGCTCAACAAAGTGCTCCTTCGGATCCCTCCGATCAAACCTCTCTATCAACCTCCGGGTGAACTCGGCATATGTGGTCACTGTCGAATGCCCGAGTGTAATCATCCCATGGAACCACCAATCTTGGGCCTCGCCATCCAGGTGCAGCGCTGCCACCTTGATGGCCTCCATCTCTGCCATCTGGTTGAGCTGGAAGTATATGTCTGGCTTCTCCACCCAAGCCTTTGCCGAATTGTTTGATGAGCCATCAAACATAGGCAAATGGAACTTGCTCATCGTACGCTGAGTGTCTCCCTCGTGATAATGCCGGTGTCCCCTGTGATGGTCGCGGGGTTTGCTGTCCCGCTGGAGCTGGACAAAATCTCGAAATGAAAGGGCATCCCTGAACTCCTGCCCATATGCCTGATACTCAGCAAAGTAATAACCCATGTGGCTGCGCTTCGGCTCCTGCCCCTGTGTCTGCAGCCAGAAAAGTGGGCATGGTGGAACATGTGGGTGCATGTGATGCCATGTGCTGAGTGGCATCGTGCTCCTGCAAATGGTGGGATGTGCCTGATCCCTCACCAATTTGGAAACCCCTTGGGGTTTCACGCTGTCTAGCCTCTACAGCAGTGAATCTCTGTCCCATCACCTCAATCTGCCTCGACAGATGCTGTACTGATTTGAGGAGCATTTTCCTAAACTTCTTCGCATCACTATCATATGCCATCGATTCCTCCTGCTCTGCGTCCACTATTGGAACGCAGTCGCCCTCTTCGTAGGTGATCTGTAACCTACGTTCTCTGTCACGGTACTTCCTACCCCTGTAGCAAATATACGACTTCTCTCCCGGTGTCATAGACAACTTGCTTCATAGGCTGAGCCAGGTCTATGAGCTCTGATACCACTGTAATATCCCGAAGGGGAAATAAACAGTAATACAAAGCATACAACAAGATATAAAATGCTAGAAACAAATCATGAAGCAGATACACATGAAATAGAGAGAATGCTAAGCCATTTTATTATACTGAGAAATAGAAATGAGTACAAGAGGTGATCAGAATGATGGCACCTCAACTTGCACCAGGAAAGTGTAGGAATACTCTCAGAATATCAATGGAAATGGCTGCTCTTTGCTCTACGTCCAAGCTGCTGGAATACTATTGTGCTGCTGCTACTGCTGGAACAAAATGAGTATTTGGGGCTGCTCCCCTACTCAGAAAAATCTGATACTCTGGAATCGGCCTCTACTCATAATACCCAGAAAAGCTTAGAGAGCGTTTCTGAAATGGTCGACCCCCGAAAATGCCTCCCTTGAGGATCTACACTATCCTCCCAAGGGCCATGCTAGCGCTGAATGCAATCCTCCAAAATATGGCCTCCCACTCTGTGAAATGTCTCCAATAGACAAGGGCTGGCCCCTTGCTCAAACCTCCGGCCTGAATCCTCCAAAATAGTGCCTCTCTGGAGCTCCCCCAAGATGGGCTGCATCCTCCCTCTCAAGACTGTGCAGTCTCTAAATGCTCTGCTCCTCCACGAATGCAATCACCGATCCTCTTGTAAAATGCTGATGGAAATACCTCACCCGAGCAAGCACTCGAAGTCTCCCGGGGCTGAGGGTGGGGTCTCCGAACGGAGACACCCAATGTACTGAACAGTACTGTAGATAAGCTAAACAGCCAACGTGCTCCAAGTCGAAATGACTAGCTCAATATGCATAAACAAGAATGATCAAATGAGGGGGCTCTCCTCCCTTTTATAACGCTGGGCCTCTCTCTCCCTAGGCCCCACCATCTCCACGTGCTCCTTGGCGCACGTTGTCCCTCTCATCTGCGTGAGGTAGGCCCCACGCTGCCCACGTGGTCTGCGTCCCTCTCCTGCGCTGTCCACTTGGCCACTAGGCCCCACTCCCTTAATTTCGATGTGGACTTAGGAAAGTGTTTTATCCTAAGTGAGTTAATTAATATTTTACTCACTTTATTCCTGCTCCGACTATAATAAGGCAAAATTGGTCAAAACTAATATTTCCAATTAGCTATCACTAATTGGGAATATTATTACCACCGCAGGATTTTTTCAGGCAAGAAACTTGATGTTTGCTTAATTTCCATCTTTTGGCATGAAGGTCTACCTCGTCATGTGTCCAAAGATAACAAGGAGAAGTTGGATGCCACAACAAAGAGAAGGGTATCTTTGTGGGGTATAGTTGTGAAAATACCCCTAGATCTAAAACAATCTAATGAATCCTACCACAACCAACTGGATTACTTCTTCTATTATGTAATTTAATTTACACAATTATTTTTGAATTAAAAATGAAATATTGAAGCAATCACTTAAGCAGCCTACACTATAATACTCATGATTCTGAAACAAGGAAACTGACCAAGGAAAATCATTCACACATATGACACCTTTATTTTGGTGAGTCCTCGAAAAACCCAATGCGGGAAAACCGGTGTAACATTTCGAGGGTTTTATTATTAAGCAAAGTAGCAATGTTCGAATACATCTCTCAATACCCCTAGTGTAATTCAAATACAGTAGAGAAATAATGGTAGAAGAATTTGTGAGGATTTACCTCACTCAATCATTGAGTTCCAAATTTGGATCCCGAATGAAGAAAACCCTACCCTGGGAGGCACCACGCTCGCGTAGTCCCGCCGCCGGACCTTCTAGCCCTGTCACCCCTTCCAAAGGCTCGTTAAGCCCCAACCAAGTTGTTTTGCCTCTGTGGACGCTGAGGAACAACCTCCTAGTGTCACTTTCCGGATCCCGGCCTTCGACACTGATCTACAAGCAAAATTCTGGAAACCCTCCTCTGCCTCTGTACTGCTTCTGTGTGAGCCCTACACAGTCACTGCGTTAGCCCTTCTTCCTTCAGCGCTGGCTTGGTTAGATCACTCCCGCTTTCTTAACCGTATGCTCCATCACAGAAAATCCTCTCCTGATGCTATCTCTGCCCCTCACTACTCAGATCTCTAGCTCGAATTTCTTAGCAAACCTCGCCCCAGAAATTTCGAACTCTAGATCAATTCGGTGTGTCTTTCCAAATGGCTCTCAAGCCTTCCTTTATAGTCTTCTTGTTGAAACATCAACGACCGAGATTAGATCTCTAATCAACGGCTAAGAGTATAACATGACTTGATCTCCGCATTTTCTAGATTATTCTCACTCTATTTTATTAATGTCCTTTAATTATTTAATTTCCCTAAGTTTAGACTTAGGGTCTCCATTAAAATAATTAATTATTTTAATAAAACATCAACCGAGTGGAATTTTTTACAAATAGTTTCCGGTTCTTTGATTACTAAAGTGTTCAAGCCTCTCAAAATTTGGGGCTAGGAGAATTTTCCGATGCTACAAAAATCAACACTCCCTCTGCCGAGGAAAGTGCTCTAGCAATTATGCTTGTTGCATAAGTCTTTGGACTCTTATGCATCCTCATGGCCGATTAAGTCCATCAACCACTATATTGCCGCCCATGACACCGCTAATCGCCATCACAGATTCGTACTGTAACCTCTCATGTGGCCGCATTTGCTATGCTACTAACCCCGCCACTACTAACACTGCATCCGCACTGCAACTCACCACGAGAGAAACAACCGAACTCACCTAAGACTGAACAAGTGTTTAGTGGATGCAATTGCAGCCGAAGACCTGACTGTCGATAACTACCGCATTGTCCCTCTGATGCACTATGTTGTTACTCGCTTCCGCATTGCGCAACATCCCGCACCGCACCGCATCGCTTCGCTCGCTCGGCCGCGCGTCGCAGAAAAGCATCGCTCTGCACCAAGCGCCGCTATCTACTACACCGTCGTCTTCGGCCACTCCCTCGGCTCTCACTAAAACTCCTCCATCCCGCTACTGCTGATTATGGGCTCCGGTATCAAGGTATTGATCCATGAGGTGGGCTCCTCAAGGATCTTGCCCAACTGAAGTTCGGAGTGAACTACAATTCAATATCACCCCACTTCTCTCCTCGAGAAGCGTGGGCACTCGTGGCAAACTCATCCTCCTCGATTTTCGCGGTTGCAACCTTTGGGTCATGCTTCTCATCCTTTTCCCTTTTCTTCAAAGGACACTGAGATGCATAGTGGCCCATCTCGCCACATCTGAAGCACTTGACCTTCGAAACATCACACTTCAGATTCCGTTGCGCCTGCTGTCCCTTCGAAATAAGGGATGTGTTCTCCTCTTCCTCCACGAATTTCGATCCGCTTCCACTGCTGCCATCAAGTTTGCACTTGACGAGGTCTCTCCTCAACTCTTCCTCTTGAAAAGCTGACCACAACTGCTCTCAACTAGGTAATGTTGCCCGACCCAGTATGCTCTGGACAAACACTTGCCACTCCTTCGTGACACCATTAAAGGCCATCTGTACCATGGTTGCAGTTGTAGGTGTAGCGGCTGCTGTCGACAGTTGATCTCAAATCTCCTGAAACCGCATGAGGTATGAAGCCACGCGCTCCCCTTTCTGCATCTGAATCATACAGAACTTCTGCTCTAAGTACAACTTCCGCTGCTCGGAAGATCCCCCATATAGGTCATGCAAAGCTACCCACATCTCTTTGGTAGTAACCTTGCCAGTCACATATGAGACGATGTGATCCTTGACACCATCAAGGTGCAACCTCTTTGCCTTGGCCATATTTGCCTTGTACTTCTTGAGCTGATCCGCATCCGTAGGAACAACTACCACGTTCTCCACGAATGCCTTCAGATCATATAGCACGTTCCTTCCAGATCATATAGTTGGAGGAGCCCTCCAACTGATTTTGATCACGAAGTCCGTGAGATGCCATCTCAGCTGAAATTTGTCGAATCTGCTCCCTCTTCCTCCCTATTGCGCAGCTCTTGGTAGGCTTACGCACTCCTTGATGGAGTTGTAAGTTCTGCTGCTCCTTTGCTGCTCAACAACTGAGAAATGTTGACTTCCTCGGCTAAGAAACCACTGAGGAAGAATTCCCTCAATATGTGCTATTTACTCCTTCTGACGCTTTTCTGCCCAACAACAACTTCAAAAAACTGCGTCCCTTTGTCTTCTTCGTGGAGGCTCTGCGTTGCTTCCTCTGCCACAGCAAGATCTCGATCTGGAAGCCCTTTCTCTCTGTCGACTCACTCAGAGAGGGGCTGCCACGAAAATCTTAGCCCTCTTAGCTAGAACTGCGCAATCCTTCAATGGATTCGTTCTGTTGCATTGTAACAAAAACGACCTTCACTTCAGAATTCAGAGCCGTTCTTCTTGTTTCACATCAATGCTCTGATACCATGTGAAAATTCATAGATCTGAACAATCTAAGGAATCATACTGCAACCAATTGAATTACTTCTTCTATTATGTAATTTACTTTACACAATTATTTCTAAATCACATATGAAATACTGAAGCAATCACTGAAGCAACCTACACTATAATACTCATGATTCTAAAACAAGGAAACTGAACAAGGAAATCACTCACACATATGACACCTTTATTTTGGACTAAGTCCCTAGAAAAACCCAATGCAGAAAAACCGGTGCAACAGATCTGAGGGTTTTATTATTAAGCAGTAGCAATGTTTGAATACATCTTTGAATACCCCTAGGGTGATTCAGTTACAGAGAGAAATTTTGGTAGAAGAATATATGAGGATTTCCTTCACTCAATCATTGAGTTCTCGGCTGATCCGAATGAAGAAAACCCTGCCCTGGGGAGGCACTGCGTTGCCTCTACGCAGTCCCAGTGTTGGAACTTCTGGCCACTGTGTCACCCCCTTCCAGGCTCAATGTTTAGCCCCAACCAAGTCGTTTTGCCTCTGTGGACCCTGAGGAACAACCTCTCGGTGTCACTTTCCGGATCCTGGACTCTGAAACTAATCTACAAGAAAAATTCCGGAAACCCTCCTCTGCCTCTGTGCAGCTTCTGCGTGAGCCCTACGCAGTCACTGCGTTAGCCCTTCTTCCTTCAGCGCTGGCTTGATTAGATCACCTCTGCCTCTCTCTCACTGATGCTCCATCGACTAAGAAAATTTCTTCCTCTCCTGATGCTATCTCTGCCCCTCACTACTCAGATCTCTAGCTCGAATTTCTTAGCAAACCTCGCCCCAGAAATTTCGAACTCTAGATCAATTCGGTGTGTCTTTCCAAATGGCTCTCAAGCCTTCCTTTATAAGGGGCCTTTCTTCTTCGAGAAATCAATGACTGAGATTAGATCTGTAATCAATGGCTAAGATTATAACATGACTTGATCTCCGCCTTTTCTAGATTATTCTCACTCCGTTTTATTAATGTCTTTTAATTATTTAATTTCCCTAAGTTAGACTTAGGGTATCCATTAAAATAATTACTTATTTTAATAAAACATCAACCGAGTGGAATTTTCACAAACAGTTTTTGGGCTCTTTGGAATACCAGTGTTTAAGGCTCTCCATAAAATTTGGGCTTAGAGCACTTTTCGATGCTACAAAAATACAAAATAACGAGACATCTCAGGCATACATGGTGTATCTTCTAGTACTCGGGAAGACAATTCTCAGGCGAGATGTGAGATTCTAGGAGGATCAGGCTCTGAGAGTTTCCTTAGAGCGTGAGTAGATTACAGCACCTGAGGAGGAGCTACTTGCTTCCAAACAAGAGGCACAACCAGCACCTCAAAGTCAGCCACAACCACAATCTTGTGGCAAGAGGGTAGTGCTGCATGATTTGCAGTAGGATGAGGAGGAAAAGCCAGGCTGAGAGCATACAGATCAACTAGTGCCACCCACCATGGAGAGGAAGAAGCCCACGTGGGCTGAGAGGTTGATCCAAGAGTCTTAGGAGAAGGTTGAGGCTCCTAGCACCATGTTTAGGCAGAGTAAACAACCACAAAGGTACATAGGTTATATGGCACTGATGATAGAGTTGGTGGACACTAAGCCTTCTTCTTATGAGGAGGCAGCTTCTCAGCAGGTTTGGTAGGATGCCATGGTGGAGGAGTATTCCTCTATCAGAAGAATAATGTCTGGGAGGTTGTTTTGCGACCTGAGGGGAAATGAGTAGTTGGATCCATATGGGTGTACAAGCTGAAGCTTGGAGAAGACGGGAGCGTTGAGAAGTTCAAGGCTAGGTTTGTGGCCAAGGGCTTCTCACAGATTTAGGGCAGAAGCTATGAGGAGGCTTTTGCCCCAGTAGCATGATATTCATCCATCAGGACTATTCTGGCACTTGCAGCACAAATGGGATGGAGGATCCAGGAGATGTACTTGAAGATAGCCTTTCTCAATGCAGTTGTTGAGGAGGAGATCTATATAGAGCAGCCAGAGGGGTTCGAGTAGTTCAACAGAGACACTTGTGCACAGGTTGAAGATAGCTCTTTATGGGCTCAAGCAGGCTTCGAGAGCATGGTACACTCGGATTGATTGCTACCTTTGAGGATTGGGCTTCATTAAGAGTGAGGTAGATGCCAACCTGTACTACATCATGGTTGGGGGGCTTCCGCTCATTCTAGTTCTCTATGTCGATGGCCTTATACTGACTGGAGATGAGAACTTGATCCAGGATTGTAAGGAGGACCTTGCAAGGGGTTTTGAGATGAAGGATATGGGGCTGATGCACTATTTCCTTGGCTTGGAGGTTAGGCAGGGTGATGGTGAGATATTTATGGGGCAAGGCAAATACACATCAGAGATTCTTCGGATATTTCATATGCAGAATTGCAGGCCCATGGACACACCTCTACTCACAAATTGTAGGAAGGTGGATGCTACTACAACGAAGCGAGTGGATCCTACAATATACAGGCAAGTCATTTGGTCGTTGATGTACTTGGTCAACACATGACGTGATATTTGTTTTGTAGTCAACGAATGAGTCAGTTCATGGTTGAATTGACCAGAGTGCATTGGGTTGCTGCAACGCATGTGTTGAGATATCTCAGAGGCACAATGGACTAGGGATTGTGGTACAGACAGGTTGATGGAGTGAAGCTTGAGGGCTTCACAGATGCAGATTGGGCAGGGAGCTCCACAGACAAGAAGAGTACTTCAGGTGACATCTTCAACATTGGGTCAGGTGCAGTTTCTTGGTACGCCAGAAAGCAGAGATCAGTTGCACTCATTTTAGCAGAGGCCGAGTACATGGTTGCTAGTCAGGCAACTTGCAAGGCTATTTGGATGAGGAAGTTAGTTGTGTTACTTTTCAGACAGAGGATGGAGCCTACAATGATACATTGTGATAATCAAAGTTGCATTAAACTCTATCAGAATCCAATGTTTCATGATCGCTCAAAGCATATCGAGATCCGGTATCACCATCTTAGAAATTTCATGTAGAAGGGGATAGTCAAGCTACCATACATTCCACAGGGGAGTAGACAACAAACATCTTGACCAAGGCATTGGCAAGAGGTAGTTTTGTGCATCACAAAGATAAGTTGGGAGTTGTACTAAATCCCTTCCTCGCTAAGAGAGAGTGTTGAAAAGTAGCGAAGGAATGGATTCCTTGATCTGTGCCTTGATTCAAGGAATTGATTTGGAGATCTTAGTCATGTACGAGTTTCAGTGATGAGGACGAGTTCAAGAAGCAGTTTGACTAGTGTGAGTTTGTGGAAGACCAAGTTAATTGTTTTCTAGTGTGAGTTAAATTGGGAATTGTGTGAACAAGTGGAGTTAACTAATTGTGTTGGCTTTTGTTAACTAGAAAAGCTCCAGTTCAACTCGTAATTTAGAAAACTCCCTAACACTAGCCTAATCGAAATGCTTATAACGAGATCGAAGGCACACAATTGATCATAATTCTTTAGCATGAGTTTGTGAGCAAAAGAGCTTGTGAGAGGAACAAGCAAGAGAATTTATCTTGTGCTAATTGTTGGAGGAGAATTTCCCTTGGGAAGCAAATCCGTATTCTTGCAAAGTTGTTTCAAGCCTAGTTCAAGGTTGAGAGATCAGATTGCATTCTCTATTGAATCAGGGTTAGTTGTAAGAGATCTGTGGCCTATTTTTCTTCAATAAAATCCTCAAGCAAGCGAGGGTTTTCCTTGTTGGGTTCCCTAGAAAAATTCTGCGTTTTATTGTGTGAAATTATTTTGTTCTATTTCACTGCTATTTGGTAGAGAAATTCTGTCTGTGTGAAAAGAAAATTAGTTTTTAGATTGTTCATAACAACAAATCATAATTTCGTGGATCATTGAGTATCTGCAACTGTTGTGCCCTCCATCTACCCCATCGACCTCCTCTTATAATCTCTAGTTGAGATTTCAACAACCACGATTAAATCTTAATCGATAGTTGAGATCATCTCTAAGTCGATCCATGTATGTTTCTAGAGAATTCCCACCTTTGAGTGATTGAAGAGTTTTGTGGTGAGAATCTTGTGATTTTATATTTAGATCATAAACCACAGTAGCCATATTTTTATGTCGATGTTTAGAGTCTATAACAAAAATCATCGTTAAGACAAATCCACAGAGAAGAGTAAGGTTGAAGGGTTATAAATATGCAATGGAGGCTAAAAATGAGGAGCCGACCCTATGACAAGTAATATAAGGAAAGATTATACAAATTTTAATATATAATTATTAAGGGAATTAAATAATAGGGAAATAATTTGAAGTTAATAAACATATAATTATTATAAGAAGTAATTATTAACATTATTAGTAATTATAATTAATATTATTAGTAATAATAATTAATATTATTAATAATAATGAGTTTAATTAATACTGTAATAACTATATTGTTTGAATAATTAATGAGGGTTATATATTAGAATTGTTAATAAATAATGATAATGATGCATTAATTATTTATAATGTAAAGTTAGGGTTAATTATTATTTATAATGTGAAGTTAGGGTTAATTATTAATAATGTGAGAGTTATATGATGTTATTGTTATTAATTATTTAATATAAGAATACAATTAATAGTCATTGTTAATGGCCTTTTAACTCTAATCTTATAATAGGTTTGGAGAATGTGTTATTATTATGGTCAAATGATAATGAGGGAAGACAAAAGGGAGGAGGAGCTAAAAGATTTATGAGGGAATGAATAAGATGGGTGGAGGAAGTGGTTTAATAGGGGAAAAAATTATAGTACAGAAAGAGAATAAGTTTAGTCTAGTTTGTGAGCCAAGGGGTCTTGAGGGACTTGAGGTAGTAAGGGAATCCAATTTATGCTTACCTCCAAACCCCCATCTTTATTAAAATTATGGGGATGCTTAATGATCTCAAGGGCTTCACGAATCTTACGCCTGTGCAAATGCTTTTCATTAGCGATTATCTTGGTGTCTTCCAGGCACATGTGGTGACATGTCTTTGTAGTGTGTTCCGCTAGTGCCGAGGACCGAGTTCTACCATTTTTAATGTCAGCACCATGTTCACTCAGTTTAATCTTGAAGGATCTTCTCGTCTCTCCAATGTAGCACTTCCCACAAGAGCATATGACTTTGTAAACACCCTTTTGCTAGAGGTGGTCTGGACTGTGGATTTGTCCTGACGACGAGTCTTATTATAGACTCGAAACGTCGACATAAAAATATGGCTGCTGTGGTTTATGATCCGAATATGCAAACACAAAATTCTCACCTTTCTCAATTAATTCCCATTAATTAATTGATTTCTCTAAGTTATAATTAGGCAATTTTTAATTATTGATCAAATAATTTAATTGAGCTATCTCTAGGTGGAATTTTGTAGAGATGATTTCTGGGATTTGGAGAATTCATTTGTTTTAGGCTGTCTACAAAGTTTGAGACTAGAACACCATACGATGCTACAAAAATTGGCAAAACTATAATCTTAAAGGATGGAGGAATGTAGATGGTCAAATTTGTAGTATGAAAGGCATAATGAAAGTCTTTCTCTTCTTGGAAAAGGAAACCTATCCTTGACAAGTATAAAAAAGCAAGCTCAAAATATGGCTAGATGATTGTATGAAAGCAAAGGTATGCATATTTGAAGTTATTCTTCCCTAGAACATAGTTCACATCTACAAGAATAATTAAGAGTTAGTTATGAATGTGCTTTCTTAATCCTAATTAGATCCTTGCCACGTTTGGAAAGAAGGTCTGATAATATCAACAACAAAGATGATCTCAATGTCTTGGCAATATGACATCTACCTCAGTTATAAGGCTAGCAGGATAAAAGGCATTATTATCTCCCTATTATTGCAGCAAGGATCCCCTCCTTACCCCTTGAAGAAGATCATCTGAAGAAGCATCAATCAACATCAACAAAGGAAGATAGATCCAAAGATATTGTCATCATAAAAAGGAAAAATCTCCTTTATTGAAGAAAATCCTTTTTCATTTGGAAGAAGATCATCCAAAGAGAGAGCACTAATACATCTTTTCTCAACCACCATCGAAGCGATCAAGCTGAAGAATTTATCTTCACTTGTCAAGTAAGTATATACTATAATCAAATCTCGTAAAATGACTTTGTTTTGCAGGAAGATCTATAAGCTGGTTGGGTTACCAAGATTCCTTGCATGAGGAGGATAGTCACAGACCTCAAAGAAAGTAAAGTCATGAAAAGTCTCCGAAGGTCAAGATTTATCTGAATACATGGAAAGGAATAGAAGGGCTCAAAGGATTCTTATCAAAGTCCATACATCCCTATATAACATGATTGGAGACATCAAGAAAATATATGTGATAAGCTAAAAGAACTATTCTATGCAATAAAGAAGGCCATGTCACTTAGACCTGATTTACACAAAATTGAAGGTATCAAAGAATGAAGGGATATCTTCATAAGATCTCAACTGTGAGATCTGGAAGAAATGATCAGATGGACAAGGTAACAAATGTCCTCATTCAACTTGTGGTTTCTATGCTAGATGGAAAAAGACAAATCAAGGGAAAAAGTATTGAAGGATAAAAGACTCAAACATTTGCAAAAGGAAAAAGGAAGTTTAGGAAATGTGGAAGAATTATGGACATTACAGGAAAGATGGTAATAATGGACAATATCAGAAGGAGAAAGAAAGGAAGCTTATATCACCGGAAAGGATGGAGGAAGCTGAAGGAAAGAAGTTCAAGGAAAGAGGGAGTAAGAGATCTTTACTATGGCTAAGATAGTCTCCCTCACAAAAGGTATTTTCATGGCTCCTAAATCCTGTATAGGATATGATTACAATAAATAATAAGATGCAATGTGGCATCATGAAAGCATTAGAAACAAGTGCTCGTGACATCACCATGTAATCATAAAGGACAAAAGGAACAAAGTCTATGGCAGTCAAATATGAAAGATATAGCTCTTCTTGGTAACCTCATTGAAGGAAAGGAAGAAATCATCCAGGACAAGGCTCATCATACATCAAAAGGAAACATTTGCCAAATAAGCACATTCAAGATCCTCAAGATTTTCTGATGGAATCCTCATCGAGGGATTCACCGATCTAGAGAGGAAGCAAGTGTTTCATCAAGAACTCCAACTTGTGGAGTTCATGGGATGACGGTATGATGACATAAGAGATGAAGTAGATCAAGGGATTGAAGACACTTCAATCAAGGAAGCTACTAAAAGAAGACTAGATGACCCGAATGTAAATAAGGTATGTATTTAATATTATAATATCATGTCGTATGGTTGCAAGTAACATGGATCACTACTTCTATCTTAAGAAGCACGATCAAAGGAAAGGAATCTCCTCCTATGAATGATTGACAGAAGGCATGGTTCACAACATAATATGTCCTCATATGGAGTATGAGGTGATTGCCTACAATCAAGGAACTCTGGTTGGAAGCTCCTGGGAATGAAATGTGTGACGAAAACAAGGAAGAGATCATGAGATATGCAACAATGGTAAAGGAAATCAAACTCCATGAAAACTGAGAAGACTTGACTAGGAAGTTTCCTGGAAAGATATGGAACTATGATAGAAATCTGGAAAAGATGGAGACCCTTGACAATGCATATCTTTGGGAGATGTGTCAACATGTTTGAAGGATACTAATACCTACAGAATGATGTCATGATAAAAGACCATCACAAAGGTAATTTAAGTGTTCATCTTTATTTTTGAACTATATCTGGATGGGCTTATGCAGGGCTGCCAAAGGGAAGATGTCTTCCACTGTTGATAGCCATATTGAAGGATGAAAATCCTTGAAAGTAATATGGTATGGAGTGTTGACCACTCTTTGTCAATGACCCCATAGTAGTACAACCATTTTTTTCGCAAAATGGATCTATCATGTTCGAGTGTTCATGTCATTCATATTTCATCATTCAGTTGACAATTTTGTGAAAGATGTAAACCCATTCTGCATGTTTATAATGTAAATGATCTTAGTAGGACCATCATATATGTAACAACCTAGGTAAGCCTAGTATTTTGGTGACGATTTCTATTCTAGGAGGTGTTTTGTCTCACTGATTCATCCGTGTCTCTAAACACAAATGATCAGCAAAGTTTTTCCCCTCCAGCTTCACCCCAAAGCGAGGGTGGATTTTGTCATCAAGATACTAAGTGGGTCCTTGTGTTTTTTATCATTTGTAAAAGAAATATGGGAATGATCCTAGCTAAATGGCTAGATCATTTTATTACAGATTCTAGGTCTACTAAATCATATTGAGTCATAGAATTGGGTAGATTTTTGAGGGTTTGTTACAAACGTCTGTTCCACTCATGGTTTAATGTATTAATCTTATGTAAAGAGGGTTGGAAAATAATTAATCCCCTCATAAGTCAATTAATTAAATTTTATGGCCAAATTAAATTAAAAATCCCAAGCCAGAAATTTAATTAATTTTATGTCCTAGGTCAAATTAAATTCTTCAACGGAAAAATTCGTGGGTCCCTAAAAGTAAAATTTTAAAGGTCTTAGGCCAAGGGAATATTGAAAATTTTGAGAAATTTTGGACCCTTGGGCCTTAGTAGTTAACTCAAAGTCAATTTTTTGAGGTAATTAACTCAAACATATTATTTTTGAGTTAATTAAAAGGGAATTAATTGAAAAATTCGAAATTGCTCAAAAAATTATCATTTCGACGGACGAGATTAAAAGATAATCAAATCTTTTTCGACGATCGAGATTACTTTGACATGGATCAAGTGAGCTAGCTAGAGGTCAGTGTCAGTCTGATTTTTCATCTGATCTTTTGATCGTGTACTTGCTCTTGAAGCTCTCTTGTAATACTTTTTGGAATAATACAAACGAAGTCTTTGGGGTTTTATTTGATAGTCGTGTTCCTCTTCAACATTTTATGGTAAACTTGTTCTTTATATTCTGTTGGTAATTATCTCAATGAATTGTTGATTAATGGCTCTTGTAGAGTAATCTATTGTACAGGTATCTGCTTAGGTTACTGGATTTAGGGTAAGAATATTAATTGGATTGAGTTAGGAGGTATCTTTGACTTTTGAAATTTTTTTTTTAATCTTATTTCTCTATTGATTTAACAGTTTAACTTTAAGTGTGCAGAAATCTTTCAGATTTAGAATTGAGCATTTGGGGAAGTCCTCGGTTGGACCAACTGGCTCCCAAGGAAATAAGATCTGAAGAGCCCTTCGGATCTAATTCCCCGGGCTTATCTTAAATTCTATTTTTGCAGAGTTTTTCTAGGGCTTGTGCCTAAATTAAAATTTTATCTTAACTTTTATTTAATTTAAAGTTAGATCTGGCTAGTAAGAGCCTTAGATCTTTAGATCTGGGAGCGAAGTCAGACTTATACTCCTCAGATCTGACAGATTCGCAACTCTTGTACATAGATCTGTAAATACATTGTATAGATTTGTATTTTTACAGTGTAAATATTTAGAAATTCCTTTTTTGATTTTCTGATTTCTAACTCGGGGTTTCAGTGTTCAATTTTTGTATGTGTTGGGTTTCCTGGTTTTATGTAGGTGATATCTGAAGTTTTTCACAAGATCCGAGCAAGATCTAGACTCTGGAGGGTAAGATCTTGTCTCGGAATATAATTTTTTTGCAGGATCACTAAATTAAAATTTCAAATCTGAGTTTTAATGTGTTAAATTCATTGTTGGGAAAGGGAAAAATTCAAATTTTTTTAAAGGAATGCGCTAATGTGCCTGTGCTTTTCTCTCCAGCCTCCCTTTCTTCTCTTTGATCTTCCAGGCCTCTTTGCCTGCTCGATAGTTTCCTCACGCCGCCTCTATCCTTGCTTCTGTCAGTGTCCTCTCCTTTCCCTCACGTAGCGTTCAATCTGCTGCCAAACTCCATCACATTCCCACAACTTCATCTCTCTCTGTTGAACCCGCAAGCCTCACTTCAATTTCATCTGCCCGCGTTTTCTGAACCTTCCTCCCTTGCGCTATCTTCTCGAAAGCTCGCAACTTCGTATTTGCACCCCTTTGTGTTTCCCTTCTCCTCCACGCAGTCCCTTCCTCATCTTTTTTTTTTTTTTTTTTCTCCTGCGTTTTCTATGCTGCCATTATCCTATCCTTTCAATCTGCCACCCCCCCATCGAATATGTGTGCTACTCCTCCTTCCTCACGTTGTCGGCTGCTCCTCGACTGCTTACGCTGCTTCTTCCTCCCGCTTGGCTGCATTCAAACCCAAAAGAAACATAACGCATAACAATAAAACACAACTTTTAAACTTTGATTTTTTATTTTTTTCACAACTTTTCGATTTTGATTTTTGTTTGTTTGTCTAGTTTGACATTTAAGAAACTTTAAAATTTAAAATTTTACATTTAACTTTTTTATGACATTCAATTTTAATTTTTTTTTAAGTTTAACTTTTGATCTTTTAAAAACTTTAAAATTTAAAACATTAACATAACATTCTAAAAATTTAAAAATAACATTTCATTTTTTTATTTCTTTTTAATTTGTATGGTTAGTTTTATTTGAGTTTGTCTCTTCATTTAAAAAAAAATAAAAAATTATTAACCTTTAACATTATAAATTGTTTTAATTTTTCTAAATTTCTCTTTTTTCTCTTTTTTGTATATAAAATTCAAAGGCCATCTATATTTTGAAATTAAGGTTTTTAATGTGGTAAAATTCTAAGCCATCGCATTTTTTTAAATTGTGGAATGATTCCTATAGTTGACGCAATTTAATTTTTAAGTATCCTAAGTTTAACTATAGGAGAAAAATACAAAATTTTATTGGATTCCTTTTTTGGAATATCGTTTAATCCATAAAGTGATTGATAAAGTGTTTATTTAGCATTA
This sequence comes from Pinus albicaulis, assembly GCA_034641835.2. Classification (NCBI taxonomy): domain Eukaryota; kingdom Viridiplantae; phylum Streptophyta; class Pinopsida; order Pinales; family Pinaceae; genus Pinus; species Pinus albicaulis. Next base: position 41,961,979 of record MU968480.1, read on the forward strand.
AAATTTAATGGTATATCTTGATGAATAATTACTGAGATTTAAGTGCTAGTTAATTTCATATGCTTCAGCTGGCTTTGATGATCATTGGCATTTAATTTTTTTTTAAACATTTTATGTCGATTAAAATCGCCTATCTTGTAATTAAATGTTGGATATTTATTAGATATTTGCGTTCAAGTAAGTGTGATCGATATCTAATTTTGAGAGCTCTATTGTGGATCTGTATATCTTTTAATTGAGTAATCTTTTGGCATCTCCATAATCGGTACTCTCGCTTAAGTACTTAATGGTTAGATGGGGGTTTTTAACATCACTTCTCATCTTCGAAGCTTGCTTCATCTCGCTCCTTCAAATTGTTTTTCTGCATTCTAAGTTAGCATTGCATAGTAGCAGTTTCTCATCCAGTGCTTGGTCCTAAATTATTAGCAAGATAGTTGACTCCATAAAGCACTACTATCAATCATTCAAATTCAATCGAATCCTTTAATCTTGCTAGATCTTCTACAGGTATTTGGTCGTTTAACTGTGTCTCTCGAACTGGTTGGTTCCCAACGAGTTCTCCTTCATTCCATTTCCATAGGGTCTACCCCCCTTACTCTGCTATAAGGAGACAAATTAAACAGAGAGATTGGGGATCAGAGTGACAACCCCCGATCTGAGCCGTTGTCGCGGTGCCTAGACAAACTGTGTGACAACATGGAGATAGCAGCATGACATGAAGTAAGCTAGAACTATAAGGAACTATGTCCTGGGAAATCTACAGTTTGGATCTCTTCAAGATAAGGGTGTCGTTATGATTACAATAGCTCTGTAACATTGTCATATGGCTTGGTACAGCAACATGACGTGATGATATTATGGTGTGTTTCGGTAAAACTACATAATGCTATTTTGTTATGCTACAAGTGCTATTACATGAATTCGGTTCTACTATGGTCTTGGACTTCGGTGCTATTTCTGTTATGATGTTATGATAGTGCTGCGATCTAAGTATAATGTTACACTCTTGGTAACAAGGATGACGGTGGCAGTGAAGATAGCAATGAAGATCTACATTATGGTTTCCAGTGTGAAAGAAGAAGGAAGGAGAAGAAGACAATCAAGGGAACGTGTGTCTTGATCTTGGAGTGGCTAACAGGTCAAGGGTCATGGTCTTGGTATTCGTCAATTGGAATCTCTATAAGAATAATTGATGCAAGTTTTCCTCTCAAAGAGTGAGAGGTTTTGGCCCTGGCTTGCAAGCCTGACTATTGTGTCTCTTGTGTATTTGATAATTGACTTGATGAAGAACATAATAATCTAACGAAGATAAGATCTAAGAGAAATAAGCATAAAGTAAATCACAAGTAATTATCAAAAAGAGAAATTTTAATAAAAGCCCTAATTTCTCACCAAAAATGACTGCATGGAGAAAGATTCATACTGGGATGGATCATGCGAAAGGATGTTGATCTCGAAGAACTCAAGTAAGTTGATGCTTGGATGAGAGGGTGATCATAACAAAGTAAATATGATATTTTGATATTGGTTATCTGGTTAACATATTGTTTTGTTACCTGGTAGGATATTGCAGGAATGCATGATGATAGTTGAAGCAAATTCAACTATGGGTGCTGAACTCAATTCAACAAACATATGAATTGAGTATATGGTTTTGGAAATTAAGAAGTCAAGGTGTTCACATCATCACCTTGGGATTGAAAGGTAGCAATGAAAGAAGATAACTTGATGTTCATCAACAAAGATCACTTTCATGTTTAAGAGGGAGCTATGACTAGCTTGAAGTTTGAAAAGGCTCAATATAATATCTTCAATGATAATGACTAGAGGAAAGTGATATGCAAGATTGATGGCTTGAACCCTATCCCAAGATTAAAGGAAGAAGTTGGCCTCATGACACCTAGGGAGGAAGAAAGTTTGATATAATGAGATAAAAAGAAAAGAGGGAGCCATGCAAATATTTCCATGAAGAACTCATAGATGGTATATTTATGAAGACAAGCTATAAAGCTTGTGGTGATGACTTCCCAAATTGGAAAGAAGTCGAGATCTCCTCTATAATTGAGAGGGAGAAAAGGACTCTCCTTAAATAGGAGCAAGGATCTATTCCCTAATCAAGAGGGAAAATGGATATACTCTTTGGTTGAGAGGGAGTGATGATGGACATCACATTTGTATTATTTTCTTCATGTGTCATGCACTTGACCTAGACTAACAACCGTATATCTAAGTCAAGGCCTTGGAGAGAAGATGGTGGATGGAGGATTGGATAAGCATCTGTGATTTCCTTGAGGATAGAAAAATCCAAGAAAGGAAATGGACTGACACTCTTTGAGGATTGGACAAGTATCTAAGACAAGAGTGGTGGAAGAGGAATATATTCTTTGAGGATTGGGAATCCATGATAAGAATAATCCTAAAAGGATATACCTAGTGAACATCTGGATGGGGTATGTGCGTTGTAGAGTTACTGTGGTATCTCATGTAAAGCCTCCCAGCATGATGCTCTTGTATAGTTAAGGTCTTATTATGTTGAAAATGCTGGTCATGATGTTGATGCTTAAGGATGGCTTACCAATCCAACTCTTGTAATGAGAGCTCTTCAGTTTGAGAATAACCGTGTACCAGGGTGTACAATTATGAATACTTCCCTAGTTAAGAGGGAGTGTTGGAAAATTTAACTAGTTTTGGTCTTCATAATTGTCATTGTACTAATGTCAATATGTATATCTTATGTAATAAGCAAAAGAAGAAAAAAAAATATTATTTTAGAGCATGGGTTTCATGCTTCTTGTTGATGGTCTTCTAGGTAAAAGCATGTTCTTCATGCTTCTAGGGTTTATTAGGTCATAAGATTTATTTTCATGAGTCAAGAGAGCCAATGTCATGAATATAAGACCCATCTCGGTAATATGTATCTTGTAAAGGAATTTATTTTGAGTCTAGAAAGTCCTAGAAACCTCCAAAGAACAAGTCGGCCCTAAAAACTTCAAGTCAAACTAAAGAAAGGAATTCAACCTCATAGAAAGGCTATAAATACAGACAACTTTGACGTCATTTGACACACTCACATAAAGTTCGATCTCTCAAGAGAAAGGTTCGATCTGAAGCTAGGAAAAGCAAGAAAGACATAGTGAAGATCAAGGAAGCAAGAGAAAGTCTAGAAGATTTATTTTTGGCCTTATTCTCTCACACGTGCGAAGGTTAGGGTTTCTGTTGCAGCCTCTGAAGGCTGAAATCGCAGGCCCGAATTCCAAATTCAAGTTGCTGAAAGTTTGAATGCTCCAAGTAGACCTAGTTGACCTGGAAGAGATTATCTTGCTCAAAGAAGTAACTATTGAAGAACTATCTTGTGAAATAATTAGGGTTTTTGAAACAGCTACAAGGATGAAGTTGCAAGGTCAAAGCTAGTGGATCAAAGTTGAAGCTGGAAGTTGGTTGAAGCAGGATTGAGCTTTGTTGATCTGATCCACTCGGAAGGGCTTCTTGGAGGGCTGACTTGGTGCTTGGAGGAGGACTTGGTCTAGGATTTGGGTCTTGTTTTTCTCATTTGAAGCATATTCTATAAGAAAAGAAGAGATTTTTCCCTGGCTTGGAGCCTAATTTCTGTGTCCTTTCTCTTTACTATTTTGCTCTTGATATTTGTTTGATGAAAATATCTAATAAAGAATCACAAGAAGGTAAATAAAGTTCACAAGCAAATATTAAGGAATAAGGAAAATTTGAATTAATAGCTGCCCTTCTACATTCTCTAACAAAACGTAGGGCACCAAAAAGACAAAAAAATGGCTTTAAACTCCCATACACAAAAAATAGCAACCACCTCTTTTTAAAAAATATCTTTTTACTACATTATTTGCAATGAAAAATGGCAATAAGAGGGTGCATAAGAAAGTTAAAAAAAATGAAGCTTGTTGTCCAAATATGGTGAAAACCCTTGCATTGGTTCATAACCATGAAAATCATAGAAAAATACAAAAGAACAAAGAAGCAAAATGTTGGTAGGCAAAGAAGCAAGCCAACATAACCCGAAATCTATGAAAAAAATCATTAACATAGGAATTTTAAGAACATACCTGTTAATGGAAGAAATGAAGTTTGTCTCAGTGATCTTGAATCTTTGATTTGATCCTCAACCCGTCCTTGAAAACTACCACAAAGCTCGTCCCCTTCCTTCTCCAAGACCAACAAAGAAAAATGGGTCATGACCAATTAAAAGTAAAAAAAATGGTTTTATAGCTGCGACCCTGCATGCCCAATGATATTTTTGGTCGTCACGCGATTTTTTGCCGAAATATTGGTGATATTTCGTAAATATCGCGATATTTTCAAAATGGAATATATCGTAATATTTACCTGACGATATATCGTTTTGCCGATATATCACGATATTTTTGATATTTTGCGAAATATCGACCATATTATCAGCATTTATCTTGAAAACTTCACCAATGTCTTGGTCTTCCAAGTTTGCGGGCTCAACTTCTGGAAAAAGCGTTGCTTCTCCCCGTATTTCCTCACTAGTAGGTTTTGGCGCATTCCCTCCCTCTATTGGTGCATCAAAGTCGCTGCGCTTTCCCCTTGTGGTTGGCGTTTCATGCGATGTCCCTCATTCAAGCCTGGAGAACCCCCGTTTTATGAAATATCTCTTAACATTTTGTGAAATCGTAATGTCTATTTCCGACTGCCCCCCTCGAGGGATGTCTTCTCTACCTGCAAGTGACTCTCTAAATCTTGTTTCTGGATCCCTCTCCTCTGGGATTCTTGTTTCTTGATGCTCCAGTGATTGAGGTTCCAAGTGTGGCTCAGACAATTAGTGAGGCCAAATTCTTCCTAGAAGCTGGTCTAAATTGCAGATTTTATGGGTTGTGGCCAAGGCTAGTTGACCTCCACTCATGGAATTATAAGTAGTGGAAATCAATTATTTTTGACGAAGTGAACATCTATCCTCTGGCTAGAGGATTCTTCATAGTAGTTTTCAGCAAAGCTGAGGACAGATCTCAGATCTGCGACTCTGGTCCTGGGTTTTGGGGTAGTGCAAGGCTCTCTATACAACCATGGTTTCCCTCCTCGACCCTCTCATGGTTTCAATGTCATCTTCCCCGCTTTGGGTAAGGCTCCCCATGTTGGGAATCACGATTGCCGTTAGACCAAAACCCGTAGGTGTTAGTCAACGAACACATTGCCAGAGATAAGGATCCATGAGAGGCGGTTAGTCCATGTCGTGAAAGACGTGGGGAGCTTTGATTTATCCAATGTCCAACAATCCCCCCCTAAACATAAATTGGGTGTGTATCGAACTCGTGACCTACGCTCTGATACCACTTGTTGGGACACACGATTGTTGTTAGACCAAAACTCGCAGGTGTTAGTCAATGATTACATCACCATAGATAAGGATCCACGAGAGGCAATTAGTCCATGTCACGAAACACACAGGGAGAGTTGATTTATCCAATGCCCAACACCCCAAATTCCCTTTACATTGGTGGAATCTTGCTTCATTGAGTCCAATTTGTAATGCAATAGGAAAATTCTATTGTCAAGGTATAGATACAAAATACTATCTGATGCCCACATATACCCACATATGTGTGGAGATGGATTTCACTAATGGATTTCCCACTGAAATCAAGTTAACTAGGTCCTGGTTTTTGTTGGATGCAAAAAAAGGACTATGAAAATATTTCTTTTTGAGTGTAGAGGATGTTATGAGACTGGGCATTCCTTCAAATACTGCCCCAAATCAACGAAAAAACCAACAAAAAAATTTAGCCAAAAACCTCACTGGTGGGAGGGCGCCAACATTGATCACTATTCAATCTCTAAGGAGGACCCTCCCTCGGTCCCCTGAAAAGAGGATACGTTACAAAATGATTCAAATCATTCAGAGCACAAGGGTTTAATAATAGTCGAGCGTTCAGATGTTAAGTCGTAGGTTCTGTCTGTTTCATCTGAAATCAGTGCGAAGGCATCCAAGAATGAGGCAGAGTTGGATGTTCTGAAGAATGCTAATTCCTCCCCTGGCTCCTCACAAGTTCCTTGAACGAATTAGAGTTCAACGCGAGATTCTTCCTCATTGGACAAAGGAAAAGACACTGCAGTTCCAATAGGCTTGCATCCCCCCAGAGGCAATAACAAGAAAGTGATAAGATGGGATGACGAGGTGGAGGTGATCCTCTCTCCTCTGGATCATAAGGAGGACTCCAATAGCCTAGCCTTCTTAAACGAGGGTGTCTCTGTAGGTCCATCATAAAGAAGGTCAAAAAATTATTCTTTAGGAAAGGTGAAATTTCAGTTAAAAAATCATAATTAGGAATTTGTTGCATTTTTTCTAGATATTAGGAGTTTTTTGGAAAGTTAATAGTTGAAACGGATTTAATCATCAAATAGAGAGTGAGCATCATGCTAGGTTCTGGGTTTCTCTTGTGTTCTAGCACGAACCCTCAAGCATTTTTTGGTCTCATCATCACTCATAAAATGTATCTGTTCGGGTCTGATCCCATCTTTTATTAATACAAATTATTGCCCGTTTCTCTTATATATATATATATATATATATATATATATTGACTTTTAAAACTTTTTTAATAACATCTTTTCTAATTATTTAATTTAATTTAATTTTTTTACAATGATATATATAGATATTTTCTTCTTATATATATATAATTTTTTTCTAGTTTATATATATATATATATATAAAATGGGGCTTGGACCCAAGTTAAAAGAAAGTCAAAAAATTATTCTCTAGGAAAGGAGAATTTTAATTAAAAAATCATAATTAGGAATGTGTTGCAAATTTATCTGAATATTAGGAGGTTTTTGGAAAGTTTATAGTTGAAATGGATTTAATGATCAAATAGAGTGTGAGCATCATGCTAGGTTCTGGGTTGCTCTTGTGTGTTCTAACCCGAACCCTCGAGCATTTTTTTGTCTCATCATCACTAAAAAAATGTATCAGTTTGGGCCTCAGCCCATCTTTTATTAATACAAATTACTACTCATTTCTCTAATATATATATATATATATATATAGACTTTTTTTACTTTTTAATAACATTTTTTTCTAATTATTTTTTTTCTTCTTATATATATAATTTTTTTTAGTTTATCTCCCTCTCTCGATCGATATATATATATATATATATATATATATATATATATATATTTAATGGCCAAAGGTCTCACTGTAGAATGGAGAACCTCCAAAAACTTGTGTGGCTAACAGCTTTAAATCACAACAACAACGAACTTGATGGAAGGTTGATGGCCAAAGGCTGGATCAGAGTGGCTAATGGTTGGAATTAGAGAACGAAGCTCTGATACCAATGTAACGAACAATGTTCGTTTCCAATTTGATACCAATATAACGAACAAAGTTCGTACTTAACAGTGTTGAAAAGTGTAACTAGGTTCTGTCTTCATAATGACATGTGTAATTGTGATTTTATGTAATTGATGAAAATAAGAAAAATAAAATTATTATTGTAATGCTTGTCTCATGGGTTTCATGAGCAAGGAATTTTATTTTAGTGATGGCTCCCATTGTGAACATTTAGGATTTGTCATCTAGTCATAAAAGTCAATTTGAGTCTATGTCATGTATGGAGGACCCTTCTTGGGCATGTTATATATTTATATAAGTCCTTAAATAAGTTAGAAAGCCCTCCAAGACCAAGACAAAGTCACCTCCTTCAAGTTGGCTTCAAAAGAATAATATAAATCTTTCAAATAGACATGTCGGCTCACTATCATGTCATGTCGGCTTATTTTGATGGGAAACAACTATAAATAGGGTTGTTCGTATTCATTTCAAAGAAGAAT
>MU968480.1:41969906-42150011 GCA_034641835.2 Pinus albicaulis
CAATCACATTGTGAAAATTAAAATGGGTTGATTAAAAAGACCGCATCGAAACTTCCGATGCGATTAAGACCCATATGTTCATCAACCCCGGTCCTTTGTTTTCTTCACAAAAACCAAGCGCGAAAGGCCGAAGTGCTTATTGCATCAGAAAAGTTCAATGGGTTGATTGTAAAGACCCGCATCAAGACTTTCCGATACGATTGGGTCTTATATATATAAAACTCGGCCCCTCCGATTGCGATGGCCCGATCGCATCGGAAACCTTTGTAAGGCTCCTCCGATTGTGTGTTCATTTGAAACTTCCGATTGCGATGGCCCGATCGCACCATCGCATCGGCCCTCCCTGATTGTTCAATCGCATCGCAACTTTCGATCGCTGCATGTGTTTGTTCCCTCCGATTGGACAGTCCCTTGATTCATTCTCCACCATTGATCTAATCCTTCGATCCAATGGTCTGCGCAAAATCACATCGCAAGTTTTATTCGTCGCATTTGTTTGTTCACCCCGATCGCCGACCTCCCGATTTAATATCCACCATCGATCTCTGTGGGTCTAGTCACATCTGATGGCTCATATTTTACCCGAAACCCATTTGATATTTGATTCATTTCTCCCTCCGCCTAAGGTTTTTAACCTGTTTTCCTTTGTATTTTCACTATTTCTCCATTATGCGTCCCAGATCGCTCCTAACCGTCGATCTCTGCAGATCGACGGATCCGACTCATATATCCTTCCACTCTCCTTTTTAACCTCTTCTACGCAGATCCACACCGTGGCCACGCTCTCTCCCGACGCCCTCTGAAGCAGTTTACCAAATAAATGCAGGATTTTGTAATTTTGTGTGTTTTTTGTAGGATCTCATGGATTTCGAATGTTTTAAAGGGAAAATCAAAGTCAAAGGATGACGTCTTTTAGGTTTTATTTATTAAAGGGATCCATTTAAAGGTTTCAACACCACGCTCAAGCGGTGCATCATGAAGCACTGATACCATAAAGAGACCTTCGCGGAGCTGCACATCAACAAGACACCGTGAAGAGTAATATGATGAAAGAGTATCAGACCGACAACACAGAATCAAAGTGGAAAATTATTTAAATACTGTTAACACAGTTTGGAAGGATTAAGACATAAATTTGACTGAATCAGGCATCTGATTCACATTTAAAGAGAGTTTGAATACCAAAATATAGAGATTAGGCTCAATTAAAGACTAAAACACAAAACATTCTTCATAAGGAAGAGTTTGAGAATGGATCTATCTTAATTGTTCACCATTCTCAAAGTTTCACTGAGGAAGAACAAGGTTTATTCTCTTATGATCAGAATACAAACACCTATGAAGACTTTGATGACTATAGATTGGGTTTTGAAAATGAAATCATGGAGGTACACAAACAGTATGATCTTAGGAGCAAGGGAAGCATAGATAAATCAAAAGATAAGAACACTAATACTACTGTCAAGAAAAACTCAGAAACTCAGTCCAAAAAGACAGCAAAGAAAGCCAAAATTTTGGCCCAGAAACCCAACTTAAACAAATACAAAAGTGTCCAGCCAAATATTGAACACAATACCCCTAGAACTTCAGCTAGTGGTCCTAATAAAACTATCCCAATTACCAGTCCAAACAAGGTTCAGCAAATCAAAATTGCTGAAAATAATTCAATTGAAAAGACATATGTAAATATCAACAAATCAATTATTCCTTTCAGTTTTGAGGGAGAGATTGCTAAGATAAAAATTGCCATTCCCCTAGCTGAACTAGTAACCCAAGAAGTGTACAAAAACCAAGTTTTGAAAGCTTTGAACTTAGGAAATGATACTGACACCTTGAACCTAATAGATGATAAACTTGAGTTGTTATTTGGTCCTGAAGTTGAAGGAAAATACCAAGAAGGGGCTATCCCTCACTTCTATGTTAGCTTGAACATACGCGAAACAAATTTACACAATGCCATGTTAGATTCAGGAGCTTCACACAATCTAATGCCCAAGGTGGTAATGGAGAGCTTAGGCTTAGAGATTACTAATCCATACAAAGATTTGTATTCTTTTGACTCAAGTCGAGTCAAATTTTTGGATTTAATCAAAGATTAATGTGTTAATCTAGCTCAGATCCCTGCTAAGAGTCTAATTATGGATATAGTTGTAGCTGACATTCCCCCAAAGTATGGCATGCTCTTATCAAGATCTTGGGGAGCCAAACTTCAGGGAAGCCTTAAAATGGACATGTCTTATGCCACCATCCCAATTTTTAACCAAAACAGAAGACTATAAAAAGAATCTCACATGAAGTACATGGTGAGCAACCTAGACAAACCGAACAACACTCCAATCTATTCTACTCAATCAAGTTTAGATTCCTTTATCTTATGTAAAAAAGATGAAATCACTTAGCCAGATAAGGAAAACATGGACCCAATCAGTTCACCTGAACAATCAAATCTTCCCTTCAATCAAATTCAAAACATTACCAATCAACAACAACAAGAAAACGAAAATGAGTCAAACGTAATTTGGACAATAAAATTTGATGGATCCTATAATAAAGCGAGCGCAGGTGCGGGCGTTTGGATCCAGAATACGAATCAGAGTTTTTCATATACATTGGATTTCCCGTGCACCAACAATATTGCTGAGTACGAAGCACTTCTCCTACGTTTACAATTGCTCAAACAATTAAAAGCCCAAAAGATAACGATCTTAGGAGATTTTCAACTTATCATAAAACAAATCAAAGGAGAATACTTAGCCAGAAATCTGAGGCTTAGGGAATATCGGAATGCTGCCCTCGATTTATTGAAAACCTTTGAAAAATATGAACTTATTTTCATTCCTAGAGTGTTTAATCATTTAGCAAATGAACTCGCTTTCAATGCCAGTAACTGTCAAATACCTGAGATAAATGAACAACTTAGCGTAAAGGTAAAACATAGGCCTAGAGTGCCTGATAACGAATATCACTGGCAAGTGTTTGATTCTGACCAACATATAGACGATTTCTTAAAGTCAGAAAATGATTTCACCATACCAACGTCAGAATCCAGCCATAATGAAAACTGTCCATATATCGAAGAAATCCTAGAAGCTGAAATAACACACTCTGCTGATATAAATCATTATGAGAATCTGTTTGAAGCAGAGTTAATTGACAACGTGGACCAAAAAGACCTGGAAATTTTAGAATGTAAAAACGGTTCAATTCCAAGAGGTCTCTCACCTTTGGAACACCTTTTTGACTTTAATGATGTAGCCAAAGAACCAAAAATGGAGCCTGTAGAAACCAATGTAGAAGAACTCAACATAGGCTCCCTAACAGAACCTAAGATGATTAAATTGTCCAGCACTCTTCCAACTCACATAAAATCTCGATACATTGATCTGTTTAAGGAGTTTAAAGATGTTTTTGCCTGGGCATACACAGATCTGAAGTCTTACGATACCAGCATCATTCATCACAAGATTCCCCTGAAGGAAAATCAAAAGCCCTTAGAACAAAAACTAAGGAGAATAAACCCAATTTTATTACCTTTAGTTAGAGCCAAAATTGAAAAGATGCATGATGCTGGCATTATAGTACCAATTAGATTTTCAGAAAGGGTATCAAACTTAGTTTCTGTTAGGAAAAAGACAGGGGAGATCAGACTCTGTATCGACTTCATAAACTTAAACAGAGCATCCCTAAAAGACAACTACCCATTGCCCAAGATGGATCATATACTTCAGAGGGTAGTTGGGTCAAAAATGATATCACTCTTAGATGGGTTCTTAGGTTACAACCAGGTGTTAGTGCTCCCAAGTGATCAAATCAAAACTGCTTTTACCACACCTTGGGGCACCTTTATGTATGTCAAAATGCCTTTCGGGTTAATGAATGCAGGGGTCACCTTCCAAAGGGCCATGGACATAGCCTTTTCTAAATATATTGGCTATTTCATAATTATTTACCTTGATGACATAACTGTCTTTTCAAAAACTGATGAAGAGCATTTGACTCACTTAAGAAAATTTTTTGAGAAGTGTAGGAAATTTGCTTTGTCATTAAATCCCAAGAAGACAATCTTCGGTCTCCAATAAGGTAAACTTCTTGGTCACATAATTTCAGAAGAAGGAATAAAAATAGACCCTACAAGGATAGACGGCATATTGCAAATTAGCCATCCAAGAAACCTCAAAGAATTACAATATTTCATTGGAAAGATAAATTTTTTGAGAAGGTTTATCCCCAACCTTGCTAAGCTATTAAAAAACATTACAAACATGCTTAAGAAAGATGTGGGTGTAAAATGGACTTTACCAGCTAAACAATCATTCGAAATGGTCAAACAAGCTCTTACCCAAACACTAGTCCTGATCAGTCCAGATTTCACCAAAGACTTCTATATCTTTTTTTTTCATCTGAGCATACCATAGCTGCAATATTACTTCAAAAGAATGACTTTGGAGAAGAACAAACAATATCTTTCTTTAGTAGGTCCTTAAGAGATGCTCCTCTCAAATACAACACCATGGAGAAGCAAGCCTTAGCATTAGTGAAAGCTTTAAAGGACTTTAAGGTCTATATTTTACTCTCTCACATAATTGCTTTTGTTACACATACTATTGTCAAGGATATTCTAAGTCAAGACCCTGATGGTAAAAGGGGAAAATGGATTGCAACTATTCTTGAATATGGCTTAGAAATCAAGCCCACCAAGCTAGTTAAAGGGAGAGGATTAGCAAAACTTATGGCCGAGTCTAACTTCCAAGAACTAGACATGAATATGGTAGATGTGTTGGAAGAAATAGAAGAATTTAATGCTCCTTTTATTGAAGAAAAATTTCTAAATTCGTGTTGGTATGCTGACATTATTTATGTGCTTTTATATTTAAATGCCCCTCCTTCTTTGTCTAAAACTAAAGCTAGATTCTTGAAACAAAAGGCTTTGAGTTTTTGCATTTTAGATGGGGTATTATATTGGAAAAATGTTGTTGGAATTTTTCTTAAATGTTTACTTGAAGATGATGCAGGAAAGATCATGCATGAGTTGCATGAAGGAGAATGTGGAGGACACCTCTACTGGAAGGCCACATCAAACAAAATTCTTAGATCTGGTTACTATTGGCCTACCATTTTCCCAGACACTCAGAAATTAGTCATGTCTTGCCATAAAAGTCAAATTTTTGATGGCAAGAGAAAACTCCTTCCCTTACCTTTACATTCTATCAGAGTTGAGGCACCTTTTCAACAATGGGGGCTGGACTTCATTGGGGAAATTCATCCATCCTCCTCGGCTCAACATAAGTGGATCCTGACAGCCACTGACTTCTTTACCAAGTGGATAGAAGCTATACCTTCCAGGAATGCTAATGACTCTGTCATTATCAAGTTTCTTGAAACCAATATCCTATCCTGATTTGGTTTCCCCAGAAAAATCATAACAGACAATGTTGTTTCTTTTAAATCTAAGAAGATGGTTTATTTCTATTACAAATACCACATAACCTTGGGCCATTCCACTGCTTACCATCCCCAAGGAAATGGATTAGCTAAATCTTCCAACAAGAGTCTCATCAATATAATAAAAAAACTGTTGGAACAAAATCAAAAATCATGGCACAGTAAGCTAGTTCATGCCTTATGGGTTGATATATTAACTACAAAGAAGTCAATAAATATGTCCCCCTATCAGCTAGTCTATGGTATGGACGTGGTTTTTCCCACCCCATTAGGACTTCCAGTCATGAAACTCCTTCAAGAAGTGCAAATTGAAGAGGATGATATGCAGAGAAGAATCAACCAAACAATCCATTTACAGCAGACCAGAGAGGAAGTCTATGAAAGAACACAGTTAGTCCAAGAAAATATGAATAAGCTATTTGATAAGAGGACTAAGGAAAAAAATTTCCAAGTTGGAAATGTTGTTCTTAAATGGGATTCAAGAAGAGAAGAGAAGGGAAAACATGGCAAATTTGAGAACTTGTGGAAAGGGCCATATATTATCCATGCTGAGAGGGGTCACAATGCATTTTTCTTGAAAGAATTGAATGGAGAAGATCTGTATGGAGGTCCTGTCAATGGCAGGATTCTCAAGCATTACTTCTGCCAAGAATCTTAAGTTTCAAAGCATTTTATTTTTCATTGTAAATATCATAATCTAACCATTGCATTAAAAGTTAGAAAAATCAAAAATACAAAAACAAAGAAAGAAAGAAAAGAGGGCAGAATGTAAAAACAATGAAGGTATGGCCCCATACCAAAAAAGAGAGAAACAAATCTGAAAGTGTGCAAGCTCAAATGCCACTCCTGAAGAACACACTTCTATTTAGTCAAACAGCCTAATCTTGACTAACTAGTTTTAAATTTTCTGCTGATAGGATAGTGAATTAGATTTGCCAAAACTGTTTAATATTGGTTTATCAGTAGATATATTAGGATAGAAATAAAAGGTTCAAACATACTCAAAATCTGAACCTAACATTTCAAAAAGAGAGTGACTCAAATCTGTTTTGTTTTCTGAGTCAAAAAGGATAAAAATCTGGTTCTAATTAGCTCAAAATCTGAACCAGATGGCAAAAAAGAAACAACTCAAATAAAGTCAAAACAAAGCTGTAAAAAGATGAAGGAAGTGCTTTGAATTTTCAGATCTTAAGCCTTCATCATTTTGATTTAATTTTTTCTATGTGCAGCTTGTTTTTATGCCATAGATCAGCATCAAGTTAGACTGTTCAATCCTGACTTGTATGTTTTTTAATTTCTGCTTTAACAATTAGAGAATAAACATCTGTTAGACTGTTTAATCCTAACAGATTAGTAGAATAGGTAGAGAAGCATATGGGCTCAACTGCTTAATCTGAGTCCATGGAGAAATAAGAAGTAAAACTAGATTAGATTTTTTGCTTTCAAAAGAATAAAATGTTGTAAGAGAGTTTTCCAATCCAAGTGCACTCTAAGAAGAAAAAATGTTGGATCAGTAGGATTGGGTAGGTAGAAAGCTTGTTGATGAAAGAACCATTGTTTTTATTCCTGCTAATATGTCTTCAGAGCGAGATCATCCCAGAAAAAGAAGGGTAACTCAATGAATCAGGCACATGTCAGCCTCCCAGAGAATGCAAGTTTGAAATTCTTGATGCCTTCAAGAAGGCATCACCCCCAAGTGGAGCCACTGTTAGCCACCGATAAAATTTTGTCATACCAAATGGTGGCTAAATGATTTTGGAGCCTTCAAGAAATAGATTTTATTGCAAAAAGTGTTACCTCTTGAAGTCTCATGAAGACATCTAGTCATTAGTCTTAAAAAACTTCACTGCTATTTCCATTTCGTACTCTGAAAATTATGTTATTTTCATAAGTCAAAACACTGCTGCAAAGACCCTTTTCCTCCTTCCACCACAAAACTAACCTTCACTTTTTTACCTCTTTCTTCCATAAAAATCCTCTATTTTTTCATGAGTTTCCTTCTTCCATTCATGAAAATCCACTTTGTAAGGTTTAAAACCCACTTTTTTAGCCTTACCGAAACCCTCAAATCCCTTTAAAAACATTGAAAAAACATAAAAATTTCATGTTCTTTATTATAGGCTTTAGCCCCTTTGGCTAAGCCCCCTAACAACTTCCCCACATGTGCCCTTGCCATAAAAACCAAGCGCTAACCCTTTTCAGCGCTAATCACATCGCAAAATCCCAGCGCACAAGTTTGTTTAACATCTTTCAAGTGTTCCGATGCGATTAGCCCTTTGTTTCATGACCCCGATTGTATTATTATATTATTTTTTCATATAAAATATGGGCCTGCCTTCCGTGCTTAAAACGTTGAAAAATCCATGCCCGATCCATTTTTTCCTTTGAAAATACTAAAAACCCTTTTTTCCAAAGTTTGGTCTAAAAAACCAAAGTCACGTGCTATATATAAAAAATGGATAGATTGAAAAGAGCCGATCGCGCAATCGCATCGGGAAAATTAAAATGGGTTGACTAAAAAGACTGCATCGAAACTTCTGATGCGATTAAGACCCATATGTTCATAAACCCCGGTCCTTTTTTTTCTTCGCAAAAACCAAGCGCGAAAGGCCGAAGCATTTATCACATCAGAAAAGTTCAATGGGTTGATTGTAAAGACCCGCATCAAGACTTTCCGATGCGAATGGGTCTTATATATATAAAACTCTGCCCCTCCGATTGCGATGGCCCGATCATATCGAAAACCTTTGTAAGGCTCCTCCAATTGTGTGTTCATTTGAAACTTCCGATTGCAATGGCCCGATCGTACCATCACATTGGCCCTCCCCTATTGTTCAATCGCATTGCAACTTTCGATTGCTGCATGTGTTTGTTCCCTCTGATCGGCCAGTCCCCCGATTCATTCTCCACTATTGATCTGATCCTTCGATCCAACGGTTTGCGCAAAATTGCATCGCAAGTTTTATTCGGCGCATTTGTTTATTCACCCCGATCGCCGACCTCCCGATTTAATATCTGCCGCCGATCTCTGTGGGTCTAGTCGCATCCAGCGGCTCATATTTTACCTGAAACCCATTTGATTTTTGATTCATTTCTCCCTCTGTCTAAGGTTTTTAACCTGTTTTCCTTTGTATTTTTGCTATTTCTCCATTATGCGTCCTAGATCGCTCCTAATCGTCAATCTCTGTAGATCGACGGATCCGACTCATATATCCTTCCGCTCTCCTTTTTAACCTCTTCTACGTAGATCCACTCCGTTGGATGAAGCCATCCAATGGCCACGCTCTCTCTCGACGCCCCCTGAAGCAGTTTACCAAATAAACGCAGGATTTTGTAATTTTTGTGTGTTTTTTGCAGGATCTCATGGATTTTGAATGTTTTAAAGGGAAAATAAAAGCCAAAGGATGACAATATTTTAGGCTTTGTTTATTAAAGGGATCCATTTAAAGGTTTCAACACCACGCTCAGGCGACACATCATGAAATGCTAATACCATAAAGAGACCTTCGCGGAGCTGCACATCAACAAGACACCGTGAAGAGTAATATGATTAAAGAGTATCAGACCGACAACACAGAATCAAAGTGGAAAATTATTTAAATACTGTTAACATATTTTGGAAGGATTAAGACATAAATTTGACTAAATCAAGCATCTGATTCAAGTTTAAAGAAATTTTGAAGACCAGAAGACAGAGATTAGGCTCAATTAAAGACTAAAACATAGAATTCAAATATACTACAGGTGTTTTAGGTCAAACAGCCTACGCTGCCACATCAAGGGCAAATTGAATCCCTCAAATACCACAAAGCCACCTACAGCCTCAAAGAAATCAAAAGGAAGCCGAGTTATTGCCTGACCAAGAGAGTTTGCATCAATGTGGCCGAACAGTTATTTCCACCAAAGAAATTTATTATAAACTGTCAACAGAAGTTATGTTAAGGATAACGCAGAGCCTTAAAGTCAACAATTTCTTTTGAAGCAAGCTCAAATAGTTAATGTAACCAATTAATACAAGAGAAATATCAGAATTTCGCCATTGAGCCCCTCAAAGGCCGAGAGACAACAAACTATATTAATTCAACTTAGAAGATATTTATCCCATTTCACCTCCTCATTTCTTCTATAAATACTTCTGAAGAAGATGAGATAGGGGTTGGTTGTTGTTTGATCACAAGTTTTAATACTGAAACTCTTTGAATAAATACATAGTCTGTTGAAGTTGAAGAACAAATTGAAGTCTTGGAGGTCTTGATGATGTTGTTGCATGCTTGTTCCTGAGGAGGCTCTATCATTGGATCGATGAGCTTGGCTGTTGGTGAAGTATTCTGAACTGTTTAATGTTTTTCCCCTATTTTCATTATGTTCCATAATTTCTTACTACAGTAGGTTGAAATTTTTGGGCTAAGAAATGACTCTTGGAAGCACCTTAGACCTATTCATCCTTCACTGTTTTGTGTTTTATTCTCCTGAAGTATTTTAGAGGCTTTAATATTTCTCTTTAGTCTTCATGCTTGTTTATTTCCTTAAAAGTTTGAAAAGTTGGTTTCAGCATGATTTATGGTTCTCCCTACTTGTCTGCTGCCACTTAAAAACTATTATTGAAGTCTCCCTTTGAAGTTCTTTGCTTACAGTGAATCAAAGAGGTCGGTTTTGATCTTGCCCTTTGTCCTCACTTAATCAGTTGGCTTAAAGGTCGTTATAATTATGATCATAGATGTTTTTAGGTGTTCCCTCTTCTATGACTG
Source organism: Pinus albicaulis (assembly GCA_034641835.2). Taxonomy (NCBI): domain Eukaryota; kingdom Viridiplantae; phylum Streptophyta; class Pinopsida; order Pinales; family Pinaceae; genus Pinus; species Pinus albicaulis. The sequence continues at coordinate 41,980,097 of MU968480.1, forward strand.
TAATTATCAGTAAATATTTTATGTTTCTAAGTCCTTTAAAATAAATCTTTGAGGAAATAGGGTGTTCCCCGAATCTTAGATTTCATTTTAAAGTTGTTTTGAAATCAATATTTGCTTAAAGGTGTGATTTGTAGAATTTATGGTTAGCCCTGTCTATCAAAGAGCTCTTTATTGTTCAAAATTATGCTTTCGAATTCCCTTTGTTGAGAATTAAACCTCTCTTTCCAAATCATTAACGTTCATCTCGTTCCAAAAACAAAAGGATCCTGTGGCCAAGTTAGATTTTCCCTTTGATATCCCATATCCATTGATGAGTTTGTTATGACCTTTTATTGACTCCATTTCCCAATGAACCAGATGTTTCTCCATTCTGTGTATCTTTACTAAACCTTTCATGTTCTGTTGTATCAATTTAATCCAACCAAACAAACAAACAAACACCTGCACTTAATAACTAGTCTAAAACCAATACTCAAAGCACACAAGATAAACCTTTGCAAACAAACTTTTAAGAGATCCCTCTCTGAGAATAGGAGGACTAGATACTATAACTCTAAATATTGGTTCTAATGTTGCGTTGTCTTTTGATTTGCCAAATTATCAAAACACGGGACACCAACAGGAAGCACAAGAAACATCTAGAGGACAGCAAGGCACCGCTTCGGTTCCTCCAAATATTGCACCAGCTCAACTGACTGTGTTAACTAATCATTTCCCTCAGCAAGGATATGTTGCTGCCTAACCCTATCAAAGTCAAGTTTCCCCTCAACCTTCATAGTCTAGTAACCCTGAGTACTATATTCTCATGATGAATTCTAAAGAGTACCACCGATGTCCACCTTCAGACCAGGCCACGCAAAAATGACAAGCCACCTGCTACATCTAAAACTGAGTCCCAAACCAAAGTTTCTGTAGAGTCCATTTTTACAGCCAATTCTCCCTTATAGATCCCTCAGCCTCGGGCATAGTTCATCACAAGATACCCAAAGGGCCATTACGCTAAAATGTTGCTTCCGCCAAAGTTGCCCACACCTACAACATACTATATGACTTGGCACAATCTCCTTCTACCATGTCAATGATGGAAGTCCTACAGTCATGCCCATCTCAACGAAAAGCTCTACTATTGTCTTTAGGCACTGTGGATCCTACAGATGGTCATTTGATCGTCTTTGATGTTGAAAAATTAGAACACCCCCCCTTACCTTCATCCATTTCCTTCTAAATACCAGTCAAGATTCATAATGCCAATGCTCATAGATGTATCATTGACAAGGGTGCATCCACTTGTGTGATGTCTACCTATTTTTGGAATAAGACAGGATCACCCGACTTAGCCCCATCCACCATCACTTTACGTGCTTGGGATGGTCACCCTTCTCAGCGCCTTCGTATGTTCCACAATTTTCCAATCACTCTTGCGAGCAAGACTGTTTGTGTTGACATTGAAGCCATTGACGCCCCCTTAGATTAAAATATCCTCTTGGGTCGTAGTTATACCTATGAGATGTCTGATGTTGCATCTGCAATTCACCATAAGATGTGCTTTCCTCACAATGAAAATATCATCACCATCAATCATTTGACATATTACAAACCGAAGTCTTAGACCTCCCCTGATCCTATCATATCTTCGGTGTGTGATAAATAATTAGTCACATCTCTCACTAGTTTTTCACCGAGAGTCTATAAAGATTCCACCTTAATTTGTTCATTCCTTGGTCACGTGTCTCTTATCACTGACCGCATCTCGTTGAATGTTTTCATGATGAAAGTGTCTCGGGCTAGCCACAAGTAGTCTAGTTTGACCAGCCAGCAACCAACACCTTCGCAGCCTGATGGTGGTCATTTAACGAAGCCTTTAGAACGTTCCCCTCAAGGACCTTCTTCTTCTACTGGTGTCTCTTTCAACCCTTTTCAACCAGGAATGATTCCCCCTAGCCTTTACCATTTGGGAACCATTTTTCTAGGCCATTACCCTTTCGGTCAGATACCGTTTCTAGCTCCCCCCTCTCGAGTCTTTTTGGTGTCTGTTATGGCTATGTTGAGGCTTCCTAATTTGACCCTGTGGATCCCAGTCTGGTACATTGATCCTCTAGATAACACTCCTCCTAGTCAGCTCAAACTTTATACCACTTTGACCCCGGTCCAATCGGTCACTGTGACCCCTCCCTTTGCTTTAGTGCCTCAGCCACCTCAATAGGAATCTGCTCCTATTGCGAAAGCATCTAGTGAGGGGGGAAAAGGAAAAAATAAGGAACCTAAGGACGAGCCCCCCCAAAGAAATATTGCTCCTCCTAAGACTCTAAAGAAATCACCTTTGTGTGATTTTTGTGATGTTGTTGGACATGCCAACCATAATTGTCCTGAGCTTCCTCATCTCAAGATATGGTCAAAGAGACATTTCCTGAATATGAAATCCGAGAGGTCCATGTTACCTTTTACCCGATTCATATTATAAACTCAAGTCATTATGCATGAACCACCCCTATGCTTTGTGTGATCTTTATGGCCACTATTCTCATCATTTTCCCTGTCTCGACGACTTTTCTGACACCCTTGAGGTTGTTTTTCAAATAGATGCCACTCGTAGTGGATCATGTACTCCTCTACTTCTGAGTTCCGCTTTAGCAAAATTGGAGGACATTTCTACACCCGTTATGATACCTCCACCCAATGTCGAGATGACAGACCCTTTTGCCACTATTCTCTATCTATCATCATCCATGAGATCCATGGTGGAAGACCCCTCCAGGATATCCCCTTCTATTTCGACTGAACCTCCTTCGATGATCACCCTGGGCTCAACATCGATAGATGTTTCATCTACTAGCTCTTTGTCTACCCTCCATAATTATGCGTATGTGAACCATATCTCTTATGATGATGCATCAGGTAGTGCCCCGCATCATATGGCATTTCTTTTGCTATACCTCCTATCTTTCATTCTGATGAATACATTATGGAATCAATGACCACTGTTGAGTCTCAAAAATGTTCTCCATATTCATACATATTTCCATTAGGTCATAACCATTTAGCTCTTATTTCATAGCCATTTGACCTAAAACCGTACATCAAGTAACCATTTTCATAAATATATGGGTTAGGATCCTTGTTTTACAAAGTTATTTATTTTATGTATTTTAAGTGAATTTATGATTAGAAACTAGAAAATTAACATAGTTTCATATATCTATATATGTGTTATGAGTTTTGTGACATGTGTAGGTCAAAATGAGACTTCTAGAAGACCCTTATGTGGCACTCTAAGACCAAATTCGAATTTGGTTGGAGAAGATTATGGGATCAAGAGGATATGTGTCTCACTTCCTTGTTTTATTGAAACTCTAAGAGGATATGTGTCTCATTCCTCAAGTTGTGTTAAAACTCTAGAAAGACATGTGTCTTATCATTTCCTATTTTGATTGTAACTCTAGAGATGGAGGGAGAGATTCATGGACTCCCATTAATGAGATGTCTTCTCATATTTTGTATAAATAGGAGAAGCTTTCTCCTATCATAGGTAATGAAGAAGTAATGAGAAAGTAATGAGGAAGTAGATTTGTAACAAAGTTCAAGATGGAATGGGATGTAGATTTGTGAGTTCTTTTTAATAGAGAAATTCAGTTCTTTGATGCTGTTTTGATTACAACTTTAAGGAGCTGAAGGACTTCACCAAATTGGTAGTAGAGGGCCCCTGCTATCCAAGGAGGCTTTTACATGTTTTCTAGATAAGTTGCTTTTAATTCTGTTTTGTCATATTTCCTTACTTAGATTGCTTTTTGAAATCATAGCTTTTAGCATAATTTTTCATGGCAGCCCGGGCATTTGCATATCTTTTGACTAATGACATGGAATCAATATTGTTCTGCTGTTAAATTACTTTTTGTTTAATTCCAGCACTGCTTTTTTTATTTCATTCTTGCACATTTGTTTCAGTAGTTAGATTTAGATATATTAAACTGCTCATGTCATTTTCAGTTACCTCCGAAAGCCACAGCTGGACTGATGGTGAGGGATTGAAGTATGAGTGTGTAGTTTGATATTAGTTTATTTTCTGCAAGTTAGATATATTAAATTGCTCATGTCATTTTCAGTTACCTCCGAAAGCCACAGCTGGACTGATGGTGAGGGATTGAAGTATGAGTGTGTAGTTTGATATTAGTTTACTTTCTGCAAGTTAAATATATTAAATTTCTCTTGTCATTTTCAGTTACCTCCGAAAGCCACAGCTGGACTGATGGTGAGGGATTAAGTATGAGTGTGTAGTTTGATATTAGTTTCTTTTTCTACAAATTAAATATCAGATTACTCAAGTTGTTTATGGTTACCTCCGAAAGCCATAGCTGGACTAATGGTGAGGGATCAGAATATAAGTTGATGTAATTTGATTTAGATTTACTTTGTTGCAATTCTTGAATTTCTTTAAGCATAGTTTCTTTTGTGTTTAGACAGCAGCAAGGATAATTTGGTTTTCATGCTCAATAGTTCATTGTTTGATTTATTAGGCTAGCAGCACATTTTCATTTCCTTTCAAGTTTTGTCATTGTATGTTTCAAATTCCTTTTTAAGTTTGAAGTTTGGTAAATCATTATAAAGGACATCATTGCCTTGAATATTCATAACCATACTTGTCTTTTAGAATTTCAATCTCACATTAGGAAACCAACCAAGATCAATAAAAATCCAAAAACGACAAAAATAAGAGATAGGTTATCTTGAACATATAGTGCGCCACACTTCGTCAGCTTACGAATCCCTGGTTGATAATTTATGTTAGCAATTTAGGACACACTAAATTGACCAAACATTTTGGCGTCGTTGCCAGGGAAGTGTAACTAGGTAGCCTTATTTCTTACATCTAAAAAAAAAATTAATAATTCTTGAGTATGCTCTCCTCCTGCACTTTGTGTGATCTGGAGGATCAGAAAAATGATTGTTATGTAAAAAAAAATTAATAATTCTTGAGTATGCTCTCCTCCTGCACTTTGTGTGATCTGGAGGATCAGAAAAAGAATTGTTATGTGAAAAAAAAAAAAAAGGAGACAAAATAAAACTTCATCATTTCAATTGATTCAACAATTTAAAAAAAAAAATTTGTTTTCATGAAAATCTTTGATTTCAATAAATTGTTTTGTTTAATGAATATATATGTGTATTTTTAAATTTTTGAAAATATCACATACATAATTTTATTAAACAAATCAATTAAAAAATAAAAAAATGAAAAATAAAAATTAAATTGTTTTGTTACTAAGATATATATGTATATTTTTATTCTTGAAAATATATATATAATTTTAATAACAAATCATTTTAAAAAAAATTCAATAAATTGTTTTGTTTAGTAAATTGCATATGTATATTTTTAATTTTCCAAAATTTAACATGTGTAAATTTTATTAACAAAACAAATAAATAAATTTAAAAAAAAAAAATCATTTTGCTTAGTAAAATATATGTGTATTTTTAATTTTTAAAAATATAACGTATAGTTTTATTAACAAAAGAAAATTAAAAAAAAAAATTTAAAAAAAATTAAAAAAAAAAAAATCTTTTCATAAAACCAAGAGGTCGAGAGCACTAAATTCCAAGAAAAATCACAAATACAAAAAAAAGAAAAGGGAACTTGAAGAGCCACAAGAGGGTGCAGAAAGTAAACGAGCTTTCAGGTTTTCATTTATAACGTGTGAGATATTCTCTTGAGAAATTGACATTATTCTCAAGACACTAGTTGAAAAGAAAGAGTCAATGAATTTACTGTTTTCCTTCTTGGAATCTGATCGGCTTCATAGAACCTTGCTGATTGTAATATGCTTGTTGACAGTAGCTACCATTCGTTATATTCAAGCACATCAAGAGATACTGGCTAAATTGGTGAGTTTGATTGGTATTCCATCAATCATGAAGGTATTGATCAGTACATCAAAATGCAGCATTGAACCAACCCAACTACGCAACCATGGCGTCTCCACAAAAATTCACAGCGGTCTGATCTTAGATATCTGTCCACAGTCCAAGTTCTATTCAGAATCTGCGCGGCAAAAGTTTCTAAATCCAAGTCTTCAAGTTTGCTGAGTGATCAAACGCTGCAAAGATATTCCACAGAGTAAACAATGGGTAGATCCATTTTTCAAGGGAGGTAAACAAATCTAATTTGGATTAGTTGTCTCTGTGGCATTTATAAGAATGACACATACAAAATTGATAATCAAACAAATCATTGCCGCAACAAATAAATTTCACAGAAAACGCAACTATTTTTGACACGTCATTTTCAAACACGTTTTCTGATCGATTGAGGATGAATTTTGAAAATCAACGACATGGGTTTTTTCGCCAACATGGTCAATTAGATAACCCAGAAATCGTTTTACGAAATTCGTTGCGGTATGGGAGAATTTATCGGTTCTTTGAAGGTTATTTTTGTCTGCCACGTGAGGAAAAACGGTTTTCTGTTTGCACAGTGGAGAGTTTGAACGGCACTCTGCATTGATTTCACCCATCATTCGGTTTCCTGATATCAAGAAGAAGAATTTCAGTCAAAATCAAAGTCTTATCGTGGCATTCAACCACATTCCACATGATTTATGATGGTGAAGGATGTCAGGTCTTTGATGTTCAAAGGGTTGCTGGAAATTTCCACATTTAGGTGCACGGCTTGAATATTATTGTTGCTTAACAGATATTTGAGGATGCAAATCATGTTAATGTGAGCCATGTAATTCATGATTTATCATTTGGGCTAAAATATCCTGGAATACACAATCCACTTGATGGTACTGTCCGCATTCTTCGCGATGATTTTAACCAGAGCTGGCCAGCGGTCTATTTATTTATTTATTTTTCAACAAGCTTGTCTCATTTACATTGCTTGCACACTTTGGGTAGCATTGTTCTCATTTCTTATTTCTGTAGAGTGTTTACATACCGGTTTAATAAAATTATATATGTATATATTTTAAAATATAACATATATAATATTAAAAAAAAAAAAAAATTGTATTTTTCAATATTTTTATTAAAAAAAAAAAAATTTGCAATTCTCTTTTTCAATTTTGTGTTGATTATTAAAAAAAAAAGAAAAAAAAAAAGAAAAAAAAATTAATCAATGAAATGAATAAGTTATTTGCTCGTTTTTCTGAAGGTATTGATTAATTTTGGACTGATGATGAAAGATGAATGGCTAACTTTTTTATTCAAGATTTTTAGCTACAGAAACCGTCGACATTCTGCAGCTAAAGTCCAATTCCGCAGCTAAAGTTCAATTCCGCAGCTGTTCTCCAATTCCGCAGCTGAAAAACCTCATTGTTCAAATCAGCCTAACTTTCTCATACAAAATCAGATTTTGATGATTCAAGTATTGTTGGAAAGGTCTCAACAAGATCTACACAATGAGAAATCCATCATTAGAGTTTGAAATGGTAAATAATGAAATAAATTGTTGAAAAGAAGCTACATTCAACTTGAGGCACTAATTCCAAAACAGGTATAAATTCTTTTGATTTTTCCTTTGAGAACTTGTTTCATTAATAGAAATTCTTAGTTTTGTGTGTAAATATCATAACTAGAGAGATTGATCACCTCTCTCCTTTAATAATCTTACATTCCATTGCAGAAGAAGTATTAGTTTTTTTGCAGGTTCCAGGAGGAAGGACAAATGACTACAAGAGAATGGTGTCTCTTTAAGAGACCAATTTGTTTCATAAGAGGATGATCAAAAACAAAGAGGAGGAAATATGCTGATGCAAAATCAGATGCAAACACTTGAAAAACTTTCAGATACTATTGTCTCCATCACATCCATACCTCATAATAAACCATTCACCTCATTTCACTTCATATTTTCAATTTACACTCACATCCACTTTCCATTTCTTTTTGTCCATTCATAACCACAAATAAAAGCAAGAGGCTCATTCACATGCTTATTTCCCATTGCCATTTCTCATTCACATGCTTATTGCCCATTTTCCATTTCTACTTTCCATTGCCATCTTCCATTTTCATTTTCCATTTCTTGTCATTTTCATTCCGCAAATAAGCCCTGCTTCAATGCAAATTATTGAGTCTATAGTCCTTGGAGTCTAAGTTCTTTGTAAAATCACCTTGAGGCTTGCATGCCTTAATGGCAAGTTCTCATGCTGACAAACAATGGAAATACATTAATGTCTCTTGTTCGTCAGATCTTCTAGGTGACTCGACATCAGCAAAATCATTCGTACCTAGCAAGATGTGTTTGGGCATCTTGACTATCATTGTCATCAATGGTGAGAGTTCTCGTGTTGACTAATGGCATCCATTAATGGCCACTAATTCAACAATTTCCTACTATGTTCGACATCAGAACATCTTTTCACATAGTAGGAATTGTGCCAATGAGTTTTGAAGACATGAAGACTATTATTTTCAGCATTTTGGAGCAGATTCAACAAGTTTTAGTAAGAGCAATAAAAATTCATCTCATCTCTTTATCCATGACTCCTCTTGTTCAGCCACTTGAAGAAGAATATGATCAGAATTTTGCAACCACCACACATACACAACTCATCCACATTTAAGGTAAGTGAAGGTATGTTGTTTTCTAATTTTTAGTCATGTAATTCATTAGAATGCTAAAATTGTAACTTTGGAAAAATTCTTCACTCCCTTTTTCACAGTCATATCTTTAGTTTGGGGGAAGGGACATCATTTCATATCCACATGTCATACACTATCACACATTTTCATTTCATTTCCATACACATAAACTTTCCAACCAACTATTGTTGCAACATGATCCAAAAGATTATATGCCTTGCAAATGATCAATTCATTGATGAAGTAATTGATTCTAAATGTTTTCATGAACTTTGATGCAACAAAGAAAATAAAGCATTGTTACACAAGAACCAATGCTTAAAAAAAAAAAATGGTTGTCACACAAGAACCAACCATTAAAAAAAAAATTGTTGCAATCAAATGTATTATACTTTGCCAAAAAGGAAAAAATCAAGAAGTAAAGTTTTGAATGAATCTATATGAATCAAAACTCATAAAAGATCAACTCATGGACAAATGAATCATTGCAATGGTTGCATGAGGACATGCAACAACTTTAGTTGGGGGGTATGTTGAGTCTCAAAAATGTTCTCCATATTCATACATATTTCCATTATGTCATAACCATTTAGCTCTTATTTCATAGCCATTTGACCTAAAACCGTACACCAAGTAAACATTTTCATAAATATATGGGTTAGGATCCTTGTTTTCCAAAGTTATTTATTTTATGTATTTTAAGTGAATTTATGATTAGAAACTAAAAAATTAACATAGTTTCATATATCTATATATGTGTTATGAGTTTTGTGACATGTGTAGGTCAAAATGAAACTTCTAGAAGACCCTTATGTGGCACTCTAAAGCCAAATTCGAATTTGGTTGGAGAAGATTATGGGATCAAGAGGATATGTGTCTCACTTCCTTGTTGTATTGAAACTCTAAGAGGATATGTGTCTCATTCCTCAAGTTGTGTTGAAACTCTAGAAAGACATGTGTCTTATCATTTTCTATTTTGATTGTAACTCTAGAGATGGAGGGAGAGATTCATGGACTCCGATTAATGAGATGACTCCTCATATTTTGTATAAATAGGAGAAGCTTTCTCCTATCATAGGTAATGAGGAAGTAATGAAAAAGTAGTAGAGAAGTCTTTTGTAACAAAGCTCAAGATGGAATGGGATGTAGATTTGTGAGTTCTTTTAATAGAGAAATTCAGTTCTTTGATGCTGTTTTGATTACAACTTTAAGGAGCTGAAGGACTTCACCAAATTGGTAGCAGAGGGCCCCTGCTATCCAATGAGGCTTTTACATGTTTTCTAGATAAGTTGCTTTCAATTCTGTTTTGTCATATTTCTTTACTTAGATTGCTTTTTGAAATCATAGCTTTTAGCATAATTTTTCATGGCAGCCCGGGCATTTGCATATCTTTTGACTAATGACATGGAATCAATATTGTTCTGTTGTTAATTTATTTTTCTTAGTTTTTGTTTAATTCCAGCACTGCTTTGTTTATTTCATTCTTGCACATTTGTTTCAGTAGTTAGATTTAGATATATTAAATTGCTCATGTCATTTTCAGTTACCTCCGAAAGCCACAGCTGGACTGATGGTGAGGGATTGAAGTATGAGTGTGTAGTTTGATATTAGTTTACTTTCCGCAAGTTAGATATATTAAATTGCTCATGTCATTTTCAGTTACCTCCGAAAGCCACAGCTGGACTGATGGTGAGGGATTGAAGTATGAGTGTGTAGTTTGATATTAGTTTACTTTCTGTAAGTTAAATATATTAAATTGCTCTTGTCATTTTCAGTTACCTCCGAAAGCCACAGCTGGACTGATGGTGAGGGATTGAAGTATGAGTGTGTAGTTTGATATTAGTTTCTTTTTCTGCAAATTAGATATCAGATTGCTCAAGTTGTTTATGGTTACCTTCGAAAGCCATAACTGGACTAATGGTGAGGGATCAGAATATAAGTTGATGTAATTTGATTTAGATTTACTTTGTTGCAATTCTTGGATTTCTTTAAGCATAGTTTCTTTTGTGTTTAGACAGCAGCAAGGATAATTTGGTTTTCATGCTCAATAGTTCACCGTTTGATTTATTAGGCTAGCAGCACATTTTCATTTCCTTTCAAGTTTTGTCATTGTATGTTTCAAATTCCTTTTGAAGTTTGAAGTTTGGTAAATCATTATAAAGGACATCATTGCCTTGAATATTCATAACGATACTTGTCTTTTAGAATTTCCATCTCACATTAGGAAACCAACCAAGATCAATAAAAATCCAAAAACGACAAAAGTAAGAGATAGGTTATCTTGCACATATAGTGCGCCACACTTCGTCAGCTTACGAATCCCTGGTTGATAATTTATGTTAGCAATTTAGGACACACTAAATTGACCAAACAACCATCCCTAAACTTCCTTTGGATGATATGCACTATTGTGCGTACTTCATACATGATGAGGTCAATTGGTTTAGAAATCCCATTCCAGCACTAGGCACTTTCAAACATGGAAATATGGAAAATATGTCTCCTACCATTAAAATTAACATTTCTGATAAACCAGGGATAAAATAAAACATTACCTTGGGGGCACATTTCACCTCAAAATAAATTGAGGCTTACACCAATCTATTCAAGGAATTCCATGATGTTTTCGCCTAGTCCTATTCAGGGATCCCAAATTTCATCCTACCATTGTCAAACACCATATCAATACATGGCCCGATGCCAATCCTGTCCATCAAGATTTGAGATCCATTATTCCTTCTAGACAAGAGCCTATCAAAGACAAAATAGATAAGCTCAAGAAAGCTTGTTTTATCTATCCCATTATATACACCACTTCCATTTCTAGCCTAGTTCCTGTCCTCAAGAAACAAGGCACCATCTATGTCTGCACTGACTTTCATGAACTGAACAAAGCTTGTCCCAAAGACAACTTTTCCACACCGTTTATTGACCAGATTATATATGAGTGTGTGGGGCATTGGATTCTATCATTTATGGATGGTTTCTTCGAGTACATCCAGATTGTTATCCACCATGATGATCAATTAAAAACCATCTTCATTAGTCTGTGGGGAAATTTTTCTTATAGGGTCATACCATTCGACTTAAATAATACCGGAGCCACCTTTTAGAGGGCCATGTCATTGTTTCAATTATTTTTCTCATATTATCCTTGTCTACCTTAATGAACTGTTAGGTCCCTATATTACTAGTATAGTCCCTTATTATTGTTAGTGTAACCCCCTTATTGTACATATTGTACCCTTGTAACCCCCATATTGTTATTATTGTGCCCTTAAATTATTATTATTAGGTCGGCTAGGATTACATTGTGGCCCCACTAGGATTACATTATGGCCCCATGGACTCCTATATATAGAAAGGGGGTTTTGTAAATTGTATTATCCAAGAATTGTTCATTTATGTAATGTATTGGAGGTTTCCCCCTCAAAGTGGCTTATTTCTAAGGCATTGATATCTATTTTCTTCTATTTTTGGAGCTAGTTACACAACATTTGGTATCAAAGCTTTGGATTCTAGGGTTTCGCTGCTCTAAACAGGTCATCGTGGAAATTCCGCTATAAAAAAATTTCTACGAAAGTTCAAAATCTGAAATTTTTAGGGAATGAAGCTAAAATCCTAAGGAAACGCGTCAAAAAATTTCAGATCTTGGTTCGCAATATTTCCGGAGATATGACCTGTGGAAGGGAGTGCTTTTTCAGGTTCTCGAATTTCATCTCAAAGAGGTGATCGTGGGAAAAGTTTCATAACTCTCTCTATGAGCATCGGATTGGAGTGCAGTAAAAAGTGGTCACAATCACACGAACTCTAGTTTTTTGGCTATCAATTTTAGAGTTGAAGGACAAAACAGTGACACGTGGCAAGCCGTACAGGTTCACTCTATTGAACCAGTCCATAATTAAGTCATTGTGGGAGATTGGACATAGCTTTGTCTTGGAGAATCCAAATTAGGTCAGACCTGTGGCATTCAAAAGAGAATTTAGAGGGCTACTTCAGTGCTGAATTTCAGATATTTAAGAGATGCAATCACAGAGATAATCTAATTTCAATATCGAGCTCCTCAAAAGCAAGAAAAAAGTGTGTATTTTTTTTCCGAATTGCATAAGTCTTGTTTGAATAATCAATTTGAATTGATTCCAAGGGCATATTGTAGAATATATATCAGTATCGGGTTCTAAAAAATGCCCCGTAAAAATAATTCAACACCCATTAAGCCCTCAGAAAGCTCTACTATGACTCATGAAGATGAAGAATTGCAACATGATCTATCAAAATTACAAGAGCAAGTGCAACAAATTTCACTCTTGCAAAGAGCAACAAAAAATGAAATGGAAGTTTTGAAGAAATGCGTGGAAGAGAAGATGGATGGTGTGAAGAATAATATGGATGGTTTGAATAATAATATGGATGGTTTGAAGAAAGGCATGGAATATAAGATAAATGGCATGGAAGCTGTCATGGAATCTAAGATGGATGACATGGAAGCTAAAATGGAAAACATGAAGAATGATCTAAAAGAAGACATGGAAGGTTTGAAAAAGTTGATACAAGAAATGTTTCCTAATAGTGAAAAGATAGTAGAGGAAACTCATGATGAGAAAAAAATAAATGTTAATCGTGATTTCATAAACTCTAATGTTGGCGAGAAGAACCACCATATTCCAAAAATAGATATGAGGAAGTTTGATGGAAAGGATCCTATAACATGGATACTACAGATGGAGCAATATTTTGATCTCCATAATGTGCGAAACACACAAAAGGTACGCATTGCAACTTTACATTTAGAACAAAATAATTTTTATGGTATCAATGGCTTTGATCCCGTAAAAAAAATTTCACTTGGTCAATTTTTACGGAGGAAATGATAGCACATTATGAGGATACAAAGAGCAACACCTTATTTAGCAAATTGATAAATCTCAAACAAAAGGGTTTAGTGGGGGAGCACATTGAGGACTTCCAAAAATTGAATATAAGGGTAACTGATATTCCAGAGGAACACAAGATTGATCTCTTCATAGGCACTTTAAAGGATAACATCCAACATGAAGTTCACGTTTTGGAACCTGATTCATTGGAAAAGGCATTCAGGTTGGTAAGAAAAATTGAATGTAAAATTATGGTGACAAGGAAGCCTACCACTCACTTCTATAAATAAGGAAGTGTTGCTACACCTAAATTTCCACAACCTACAAGGTTGACACCACAACAATTGGAAGAAAAAAGAGCAAAAGGGTTTTGCTATAGTTGTGATAGAAAATATACTAAAGGTCATAAGTGTGCTGAGAATAAATTATTTTACATAGATTGTGAAGAGGAAGAAGAAAATGAACAAGAAGAGGATATACACCAGGAACCAGTCGTAGAAGAGGTAGAAATGAGTCCGACCATATCGTGTAATGCACTAGCAGGAATCACCACTCCTCAAACTCTCAAGATAGAAGGACATATCAAGAAGAAAAGGGTAATAGTGTTGATTGATTCAGGTAGCACCCATAATTTCATTCATTGTAAGGTAGCCAAGGAATTAAATTGTTTCCTATACCCAGCACCAGAATGTCAAGTGATGGTTGCAAATGGAGGAACTATAAATTCCTATGGAAAATGCCATAATATCAAGCTAACCATGGGGGGATATGTATTGAATAGTCTAATGCTTTCCATTCCCATGGGAGGTGCTGATGTTGTACTAGGAGTACAATGGTTACAATCTTTGGGGACGGTAGCTTTTAATTTTCAAGAACTTTTCTTGAATTTTTTTTCAGAAGGAAAGGAACTCGAATTACGGGGTATTGCAGGGAAGCCAGGAAAGATAGTAAGCTCTAATGTCATGAAAAGCTTCTAAAGAAAGAAAAACGAGGCATAATTGCACAATTATGCTCACTAGAAGTTCCAACATCAAAATCATCTATTTCTGCAAATCTTCAGCAAGTCTTGGACAATCATTCCAAGGTGTTTGAAACTCCCAAAGGACTCCCACCTATTCCTGATCATGATCATGCTATTCATTTGATTCCAGGAACTGTTCCTCCAAACATCAGGCCTTATAGATATCCTCATGTCCAAAAGAGCAAAATTGAACGTATGATTGCAGAAATGTTGTTTAACCAGCTCCAAAAAGAGAAGAAAAGAGATATCAACGTCTTAGAAATGAGCCACTTCGAGGGGGCAACCTCCAATACATTACATAAATGAACAATTATTGGATGCTACAAATGAACAAAACCTCCTTCTATATATAGGAGTCCATGGGGCCATAATGTAATCCTAATGGGCCACAATGTAATCCTAGCCGACCTAACAATAATAATTTAAGGGCACAATAATAACAAAATGGGGGTTACAAGGGTACAATAATAACAATAAGGGGTTTACACTAACAATAATAAGGGGCTATACTAGTGATATAGGGACCTAACATGCCCCTCTCCTTCAAAAAGTGTTGTCCTCAACACTTGAGTAGCTCCGGGTGCTTCTGTATAAAATTCTCATCCTCCCATGTAGAATCTTCAGTGGGTAAGTTCTTCCACTTGATGAGATACTCTGAAATTGATCGATTCCGTAGCCGTCGAGTTCTTGTTTCCGTGACTGCTTCAGGTTCCAATATGATTTTTCCTTCCTCATCAAGTTCTGGCAATATTGTTTGAACTGGAAGATTTTCACCTATAACCTTCTTTAAGCATGAAACATGGAAAACTGGATGTACTCGCGAAGAAGCAGAAAGCTCCAATTTGTATGCCATAGTACCAATATTTTGCAACACCTTGTAAGGACCATAGTACTTTGGCGATAATTTATTATCCTTCTTTGCTTGCTTGAGCGACATTTGTTTGTATGGTTGTAGCCGTAAAAATACCCAATCTCCTACATCAAAAATTCTCTCGCTGCGATGTTGATCTGCCTGTTGTTTCATTCGATTTTGTGCCAAATTCAGGTTATCCTTTAAGAGTTGGAGAACTTCTTGCTGATGCTCGATGTGATCTTCCACTGCTTGAACCTTCGAATTTTCCCTTGAAGATGATGTGATGGATGGTGGATGATATCCATAAAGTGCCATAAATGGGGTGATTTTTGCTGCAGTATGGAAGGAAGTGTTATACCACCATTCAGCAAGAGGTAACCACTTGACCCATTGTGTTTGTTTATCAGATACAAAACAACGAAGATATCCTTCCAAACATTTATTTAAGATCTCAGTTTGACCATCAGATTGAGGATGATAAGATGAGCTATGAGCTAATTGAGTACCCAAACAAGAAAATAACTCCGTCCAAAAATTTCCAGTAAAAATGGGATCTCTGTCGCTCACAATAACCCTTCGGTTTCCATGTAGCTTTTGAATTGTGTCCATAAATGTAGTAGCAATTGTACTTGCTTTAAATGGATGAGATAATGCACAAAAGTGTGCATACTTGGTAAGTCTATCAACTACCACCATGATGACACTCTTTCCTTCGGACTTAGGTAAACCTGTGATAAAATCTATTGAAATCTCCTCCCAACGTTGACTTGGAATGGATAAAGGTTGTAGAAGTCCTGGGGTCTTAATTGTTTCCACTTTATTCTGCTGGCAAACCAAACATTCCGCCACAAACTTTCGAATATCAGATTTAAGGCCATCCCAAAATAATTCTTTCTTCACCCTGTGGTAAGTTTTTAAAAATCCTGAGTGTCCTCCTAAAGGAGAAGTGTGCAATTCCAGAAGAATCTTTTGTTTTAGTTGGGAATTCTTACAAAGATATAAGAAATCTTTGTACCATAAGGAATCATTTTTCCAACTAAATGTATCAGATGTACTAGGATCTTGCTGCAACTTTTGAATGAGTGTCCATACATCTTTGTCCTTCTTCCATTCATCTCTTGCTTCGGTTATCCAATCTGGTTGGATGATAGAAATGGCACAAAGCAATGCTTCCACCTCTTCATTCTTTCTTGAGAGTGCATCTGCAACAACATTAAGCTTTCCTTTTTTGTAGATTATTTCAAAGTCATAACCCAACATCTTTGTGACCCATTTTTGTTGCTCTTCTGATGATAGTCTTTGTTCCAAAAAGTGTTTAAGACTGTCATGATCGGTTTTTATCTTGAAGTGTCTTCCCATTAGGTAAGTTCGCCATTTCTTTAGTGCATGCAGTATTGCTAACATTTCCTTCTCATAAATAGGTTTCTGTAAATACTTTCCTTTGATTGGACGACTTTCAAAAGTAATGGGTCTTCCTTCCTGCATTAAAACCGCACCAATTCCATTTCCTGAGGCATCACATTCCACAATAAAGGTTTTTGTGAAGTCTGGCATAGCTAAAACCAGTGCTAGGCACATTGCCTCTTTAAGACGTTAAAAGGCCTTAGTTGCTTCAGGAGTCCATGAAAATGCATCTTTTTTCAATAATGTTGTTAGAGGTGCTGCTATTCTCCCATAATTCTTAACAAACTTGCGATAATACCCTGTTAACCCAAGAAATCCTCGCAACTTCTTTATGGTTGTGGGGACTTTCCATTCCTTAATGGCTTTAATTTTGTTAGGGTCTACTTTAATACCCTCGTGAGATACAATATGACCCAAATACTCCACCTCTTGTACTCCAAAGAAACATTTGGATTTTTTTCATATAATTGTTTCTCCTGCAATAGTTTGAGCACCCTGTCAACATGTTCAATATGATCCTTCCAAGACCTGTTGTAGATTAGTATATCATCAAAAAATACTAGCACAAATTTTCTAAGGAAGGGTTTGAAAATGGAATTCATCAACCCTTGAAATGTAGAAGGTGCATTGGTAAGGCCAAAAGGCATGACCAAAAATTCATAATGACCCTCATGAGTTCGAAATGTTATTTTTGGAATATCTTTAGTCTTCATTCTAATTTGATGATATCCTGAACGAAGATCCAACTTGGTAAAATAAATTGCTCCATGTAATTCA
The DNA here is from genome assembly GCA_034641835.2 of Pinus albicaulis. Classification (NCBI taxonomy): domain Eukaryota; kingdom Viridiplantae; phylum Streptophyta; class Pinopsida; order Pinales; family Pinaceae; genus Pinus; species Pinus albicaulis. The sequence goes on from MU968480.1 coordinate 41,997,609, forward strand.
TCCAATAATTCATCAATCACAGGAATGGGAAATTTATCTTTAATGGTGAGCTTATTGAGCTCCCTATAATCCGGAAGCATTCACCATGATCCATCCTTCGTGTACCAATACTACAGGAGCAGAGAAAGAACTTTGACTAGGTTGAATTATACCCGCCTCTAACATTTCTGCAATCATACGTTCAATTTCACTCTTTTGGACGTAAGGATATCTATAAGGCCTGATGTTTGGAGGAACACTTCGTGGAATCAAATGAATAGCATGATCATGATCACGAATAGGTGGGAGTCCTTTGGGAGTTTCAAACACCTTGGAATGATTGTCCAAGACTTGTTGGAGATCTGCAGAAATAGATGATTTTGATGTCGGAACTTCTAGAGAGCATAATTGTGCAATTACGCCTCGTTGTTCTTTCTTTAGAAGCTTTATCATGACATTAGAGCTTATTATCCTTCCTGGCTTCCCTTCAATACCCTGTAATTCGACTTCTTTTCCTTCTGAAAAAAATATCAAGAAAAGTTCTTGAAAATTAAAAGCTACCGTCCCCAAAGATTGTAACCATTGTACTCCTAGTACAACATCAACACCTCCCATAGGAATGGAAAACATTGGACTAGTCAACACATATTCCCCCATGGTTAGCTTGATATTATGGCATTTCCCAGAGCAATTTATAGTTCCTCCATTTGCAACCATCACTTGACATTCAGGTGCTGGGTATAGGAAACAATTTAATTTCTTGGCTACCTTACAATGAATAAAATTATGGGTGCTACCTGAATCAATCAACAATATTACCTTTTTCTTCTTGATCTGTCCTACTATCTTGAGAGTTTGAGGAGTGGTAATTCCTACCAGTGCATTACATGATATGGTCGGATTCATGTCTTCCTCTTCTATGGCTGGTTCCTGGTGTGTATCCTCTTCTTGTTCATTTTCTTCTTCTTCTTCACAATCTATGTAAAATAATTTCTTTTCAACACACTTATGACCTTTAGTGTATTTGCTATCACAACTGTAGCAAAGCCCTTTTGCTCTTTTTTCTTCCAATTGTTGTGGTGTCAACCTTGTAGGTTGTGGAAATCTAGGCGTAGCAACACTTCCTTCTTTATAGAATTGAGTGGTAGGCTTCCTTGTCGCCATACTTTTACATTCAACTTTTCTTGCCAACCTGAATGCCTTCTCCAATGAATCAGGTTCCAAAACGCGAACTTCATGTTGGATGTTATCCTTTAAAGTGCCTAGGAAGAGATCAATCCTGTGTTCCTCTGTAAGATCAGTTACCCTTATATTCAACTTTTGGAAGTCCTCAATGTGCTGCCCCACTAAACCCTTTTGTTTGAGATTTATCAATTGGGTAAAGAAGGTGTTGCTCTTTGTATCCTCATAATGTGCTATCATTTCCTCCGTAAAAATTGACCAAGTGACAATTTTTTTTACGGGAGCAAAGCCATCGATACCATACAAATGTATTTTGTTCTAAATGTAAAGTTGCAATGCGTACCTTTTGTGTGTTTTGCACGTTGTGGAGATCAAAATATTGCTCCATCTGTAGTATCCATGTTACAGGATCCTTTCCATCAAACTTCCTCATATCCATCTTTGGAATATGGTGGTTCTTCCCGCCAACATTAGAGTTTATGAAATCACAATTAACATTTATTTTGTTCTCATCATGAGGTTCTTCTAATATCTTTTCACCATTAGGAAAACTTTCTTGTATAAACTTTGTCAAACCTTCCATGTCTGCTTTTAGAAAATTCTTCATGTTTTCCATTTTCTCATCGATCTTAGCTTCCATGTCATCCATCTTAGATTCCATGCCAGCCTCCATGCCATCCATCTTAGCTTGCACGCCATCCATCTTAGCTTCCATGCCTTTCTTCAAAACTTTTATTTCATTGCTCTTTGCGAGAGTGAAATTTGTTGCACTTGCTCTTGTAATTTTGATAGATCATATTGCAATTCTTCGTCTTCATGAGTCATAGTAGAGCTTTCCAAAGGCTTAATGGGTGTTGAATTATTTTTTGGGGCCATTTTATAATCCAATACTGATATCTATTCTACAATATGCCCTTGCAATCAATTCAACTTGATTCTTCAAACAAGACTTATGCAATTCGGAAAAAAAATACACACCTTTTACTTGCTTTTGAGGAGCTCGATATTGAAATTGTATTATCTCTGTGATTACGGATCTTATATATTTGAAATTTAGCACTGAAGTAGCCCTCTGAATTATATTTTTAATGCCACAGGTCTAACCTGATTTGGATTCTCCAAGACAAAGTTGTGTCCAATCTCCCACAATGACCTAATTATGGACTGGTTCAGAAGAGCGAACTTGTACGACTTGCCACGTGTCACTGTTTTGTTCTTTGTCTTTGAAATTTATAGCCAAGAAACTACAGTCTTTTTACTTGCGACCACTTTTTACGGAACTCCAATCCGATGCCCAGAGAGAGAGTTATTGAAATTTTCCCATGATCACCTCTTTGAGATGCAATTTAGGAGCCTGAAAAAGCACTACCTTCCACAGATCATATCTCCAAAAATATTACGAACCAAGATCTAAAATTTTTTGACGACTTTCCTCAGGATTTCAGCTTCGCACCATACAATTTTCAGATTCTGAACCTTCGTAGCAAATAAGTTATAGCGCAAATTCCACGATGACCTGTTTAAGAGCCTAAAAAAAGACCTAACTTCCCCAGATCATATCTCCGAAAATATTGCGAACCAAGCTCTGAAATTTTTCGAAAATCTTCCTCAGCCTTTTGGCTTCGCACCGTAAAAATTTCAGCCTCTGAAACTTCGTAGAAAAAAATTTACAGCGACAATGCCACGATGACCTGTTTGGAGCAGCGAAACCCTAGAATCCAAAGTCTCTGATACCAAATGTTGTGTAACCAGCTCCAAAAAGAGAAGAAAAGAGATATCAACGCCTTAGAAATGAGCCACTTCGAGGGGGAAACCTCCAATACATTACATAAATGAACAATTCTTGGATGCTACAAATGAACAAAACCTCCTTCTATATATAGGAGTCAATGGGGCCATAATGTAATCCTAGTGGGCCACAATGTAATCCTAGCCGACCTAACAATAATAATTTAAGGGCACAATAATAACAAAATGGGGGTTACAAGGGTACAATAATAACAATAAGGGGGTTACACTAACAATAATAAGGGACTATACTAGTGATATAGGGACCTAACAAGAAATGTTAGAGGCGGGTATAATTCAACCTAGTCAAAGTTATTTCTCTTCTCTTGTAGTATTGGTACACAAGAAGGATGGATCATGGCACATGTGTCTGGATTATACGGAGCTCAATAATCTCACCATTAAATATAAATTTCCCATTCCTATAATTGATGAATTATTGGATGAATTACATGGAGAAATTTATTTTACCAAGTTGGATCTTCGTTCAGGATATCATCAAATTAGAATGAAGACTAAAGATATTCCAAAAACAACATTTCGAACTCATGAGGGTCATTATGAATTTTTGGTCATGCCTTTTGGCCTTACCAATGCATCTTCTACATTTCAAGGGTTAATGAATTCCATTTTCAAACCCTTCCTTAGAAAATTTGTGCTAGTATTTTTTGAAGATATACTAATCTACAACAGGTCTTGGAAGGATCATGTTGGACATGTTGACATGGTGCTCAAACTATTGCAGGAGAAACAATTATATGCAAAAAAATACAAATGTTTCTTTGGAATACAAGAGGTGGAATATCTGGGTCATATTGTATCTCACGAGGGTGTTAAGGTAGACCCTAAAAAAATTAAACCCATTAAGGAATGGAAAGTCCCCACAACCATAAAGCAGTTGCGAGGATTTCTCGGGTTAACATTATCGCAAGTTTGTTAAGAATTATGGGAGAATAGTAGCACATCTAACAACATTACTAAAGAAAGATGCATTTTCATGGACTCCTGAAGCAACTAAGGCCTTTGAACATCTTAAAGAGGCAATGTGCCTAGCACCGGTCTTAGCTACGCCAGACTTCACAAAAACCTTTATTATGGAATGTGATGCCTCAGGAAATGGAATTGGTGCTATTTTAATGTAGGAAGGAAGACCCATTTCTTTTGAAAGCCGTCCAATCAAAGGAAAGTATTTACAGAAACCTATTATTGAGAAGGAAATGTTAGCAATATTTCATGCACTAAATAAATGGCGAACTTAGCTACTGGGAAGACACTTCAAGGTAAAAACTGATCATGATAGTCTTAAACACTTTTTGGAACAAAGACTATCTTCAGAAGAGCAGCGAAAATGGGTCACAAAGATGTCGGGTTATGACTTTGAAATAATCTACAAAAAAGGAAAGCTTAATGTTGTTGCATATGCACTCTCAAGAAAGAATGAAGAGGTGGAACCATTTCTTTGTGCCATTTCTATTATCCAACCAGATTGGATAACCGAAGCAAGAGATGAATGGAAGAAGGACAAATATGTATGGCCAATCATTCAAAATTTGTAGCAAGATCCTAGTATATCTGATACATTTAGTTGGAAAAATGATTCCTTATGGTACAAAGATCGCTTATATCTTTGTAGGAATTCCCAACTAAAACAAAATATTCTTTTGGAATTGCACACTTCTCCTTTAGGAGGACACTCATGATTTTTAAAAACTTACCACAGGGTGAAGAAATAATTTTTTTTGGGATGGCCTTAAAACTAATATTCAAAAGTTTGTGATGGAATGTTTGGTTTGCCAGCAGAATAAAGTTGAGACAAATAAGACCCCGAGACTTCTACAACCTTTATCCATTCCAAGTCAATGTCGGGAGGAGATTTCAATGGATTTTATCACAGGTTTACCTAAGTCCGAAGGAAAGAGTGTCATCATGGTGGTAGTTGATAGAATTACCAAGTATGCACACTTTTGTGCATTATCTCATCCATTTAAAGCAAGTACAGTTGCTGCTAAATTTATGGACACAATTCAAAAGCTACATGGAAGCCGAAGGGTTATTGTGAGCGACAGAGATCCCATTTTTACTGGAAATTTTTGGACGGAGTTTTTTTCTTGTTTGGGTACTCAATTAGCTCATAGCTCATCTTATCATCCTCAATCTGATGGTCAAACTAAGATAGTAAATAAATGTTTGGAAGGATATCTTCATTGTTTTGTATCTGATAAACAAACACAATGGGTCAAGTGGTTACCTCTCGCTAATGGTATAACACTTCCTTCCATAATCGTAGCAAAAATGACCCCATTTATGGCACTTTATGGATATCATCCACCATCCATCACATCATCTTTAAGGGAAAATTCGGTTCAAGCAAAGAAGATCACATCGAGCATCAACAAGAAGTTCTCCAACTCTTAAAGGATAACCTGAATTTGTCACAAAATCGAATGAAACAATAGGCAAATCAACATCACAGTGAGAGAAGTTTTGATGTAGGAGATTGGGTGTTTTTATGGCTACAACCATACAAACAAATGTCCCTCAAGCAAGCTAAGAAGGATAATAAATTATCGCCAAAGTAATATGGTTCATACAAGGTGTTGCAAAATATTGGTACTATGGCATACAAATTGGAGCTTCCTGCTTCTTCATGAGTGCATCCAGTTTTCCATGTTTCATGCTTAAAGAAGGTTATAGGTGAAAATCTTCCAGTTCAAACGATATTGCCAAAACTTGATGAGGAAGGAAAAATCATATTGGAACCTAAAGCAGTCACGGAAACAAGAACTCAACAGCTACGGAACCGATCAATTTCAGAGTATCTCATCAAGTGGAAGAACTTACCCACTCAAGATTCTACATGGGAGGATGAGAATTTTATACAAAAGCACCCAGAGCTACTCAAGCGTTCAGGACAACACTTTTTTGAAGGAGAGGGGCATGTTAGGTCCCTATATTACTAGTACAGTCCCTTATGATTGTTAGTGTAACCCCCTTATTGTTATTATTGTGCCCTTGTAACCCCCATATTGTTATTATTGTGCCCTTAAATTATTATTGTTAGGTTGTCTAGGATTACATTGTGGCCACACTAGGATTACATTATGGCCCCATGGCCTCCTATATATAGAAAGGGGGTTTTGTAAATTGTATCATCCAAGAATTGTTCATTTATGTAATGTATTGGAGGTTTCCCCCTCAAAGTGGCTTATTTCTGAGGCTTTGATATCTCTTTTCTTCTATTTTTGGAGCTAGTTACACAACATGAACTCACTGCTCGTTCAAGGGATCAGGTGCAACATATTCATGATTTTCATACCGTATTTCTCAAATGTCACAAGTATAATATCTACCTCAACCCATTGAAGTGTGTCTTTTACATTCCTGTCGGCTGCCTCTTTGGCTTCATTGTGTCCAAAGATGGTATAACGTTTGATCCCCTCAATGTTGAAGCCATCCTTCAGTTTTTTGTTCCTCGTACCTTGCGCCGGTTATAAAGCCTTCAAGGCAAAGTCAACTTCATTCGTCGGTTCATCCCTGACTATGCCACCACTGCGCATGTGTTTCCAAGACTACTTAGATATAAAATTCCATTTTTTTGGGATTACTACGCTCAATAATATTTTTATGCCCTGAAACATGCTCTCACTTCCGCTCCCTTGATTATTCCTCCTAAATTTAAGAGGGAAATTATGGTGGTACTCAAGCATCTTGCTAGACGTGAACAAAAAATGTTGGGCTACCTTGGGAACTTGGGCTAGTATAGACTCATTAGACATTGGTGGCTAATGACTTATGTGGTCGGACAATTCTACAAACATATGGTCAATTGAAAACATGAAGAGATGTTTCCATAGATGCTCTCCTTGGTGTAGAAGAGTTTCGTTTCAGTACAACACCCATTATCAGCATGGGTTGTATCATGATGTGTAAATGTCAAAAAAACATGTGTAATTCAATGGTATGGTAGTAGAGAGGTTTTGTGTGAGGAATTTAGGTGCAAAATCTTAACAATATATCAACCGAAAAAATTCCCAAACTTAGTATATTCCCCAATGGACCAACAAATTAGTATATTCCCCAACGGACCAATATGACTGTCAAAATCACTCACCCTGAGACCCATGAAGAGATGAAGTTTGGTCCAAAAGGTATGAAGTCATATTTTCAAAAAGACAATAATGTTGTGTCATGAATTAAAGATTCCATTCCTCCATCAGCAGGATTGCCGACATACAGACCTCCACTTTCATGTTCTGTTTCTTTAAGTGGTTCACGCCTAATGAATTTCTACTCATCGATGCCAGCTGGTTCATATGGTAACATTTCGTCTACTTTTCATCAACCTTTAAAGAAAAAAAATGACATATCAAATGATTCATGCCCATTAACAGGACAAAATAAACTAAGGTTGTGATTGCAACCATTGATTGATCAGTTGCAACGAATAAGGGGACACCTAATGCATGCCAGCCCTTACCAAATAATACATCAATTTTTTTTAAACCGTATTGTCTAGGAAGATTTATATTTCAACCTATTGAATGTTTTGGAAAATGATCTTCAATGTTTGTATCTCCTTCTTGCCTTTTTGAATGGCTAGTGCTATTCCCAACCCTTGAACTTTTTTTGCCACCACTTCCTTTCAGCATCCAAAGTGTCATTTGTTGTAACTGAAGCACTGTAAGCATGCTCATAGCTATTATTGCAACATTTTCCTAGTTTCAGTATTCTCTACAAGGAATGCAATAAAATATTACCATTCAAGCCTCCTCAACAAATCTATACTAATGATAGAAATAGGATGTTGAGATCCCCTTTCTACTCCACGAAAACTCATGACAATATTTTAGAAAAAGACTACAATAATGCTCTCAATCAACTAGCTCCATGGTACAAGTCAACGATAACATGATAATGGAGTTGGTTTTGAAACAATCCTCCAAAAATGGAACCAAAAAGTAAGATTCATCCTCCAAGTGGTTGACCATGTATCTACCTTCACGAACAATGAATGAATCCTTCTTAGAAGCATGTGTGGCCTCCTCCAAAGTGGATTCCTTCTTCAAATCTTGAATGAATGCACAAACACTATGCAAATCTCCAATAAAGTGGAAATTGTGGCATCATGAGTAGAACTTTCCATCAATATTCAATGCATAAGATGTCTGGCTTCACCTGATCAGTGCTCAGCTATCTATCAAACGAACTCGGTATGATGGAAGCATCTAGTAGAGGTATTGAGGGTGAAATCTAGCAGAGGTGTAACTCCTTCAAGGCATAGGCAGTAGTGCAATGTTACTATTTAGCATTAAAGGTTTAGATGTTGACACATTTAATCCTTGTTGCTTGGTACCAATTTTCCATAGTATATGCTAAAATTGTAATCCATGTATATCAGAGAACAGGTGAGGACAAGCCCAAGCAAGAAGAGAATTAAATACAAATGAGAAGTGAGATATTATACCTTGAAGGCATGACTCATTAGGTATGTAGCTGAAATGAGAGATAGCACAAAAGATCTTTTTCCTCTGAGATCCTTACATTGACTATGAATTTTTTTATTAAACGTTGAGGTTTCATAGTGACATGATTTTGCATAGGATTCTAGCAATTATTTGTATGTCAAAATAAGATGCAGCTTGAAATTTTTAACTGGAATTGAGTTCAGCGAACTCTTGCCTAATCAAACAAGAGGCCTAGTATTGACTTGATTCTTATACTCTGAAAAACAAGGAGTATTGTTGTAGTACCACTATAATAATGAAATGCTAAACTTGCCCGCAGTCTTGAAGCAGTCATTCATACCTCCTTAAGGACAAAAGGTTTTGTTTGATCTTGGATTGTTCATTTTGTATGCCTGTCACTTCAATTGGGTATTCTCTAAAATATTTCAACCTTTGGAGAAGTAATAGTCCTATTGTGGTGTGGGATTCGTTGGATACATGAAGGTGTATTAAAGAATCTAAGGGCTCATTCTACAGGCATTTCTTGACAACTATTTGACACCTGGATATATGATGGATAACTATACATTAATGAGACTTCATGCCTGTCGGAGTTTCAAGAATGACTTCATCTCATGTTGATCCAAGTTTCAAAGATTGCAAGCCATTCTTATCTGAGTTTTAATGGAAGATTATAGATCTAGGTACAAAATTTCTTCTGTCCGAGTTTGAGGATTTATTTAATCACTCTCTTCTTCCCTAGAACAAAACAACCTATCTTGTGGATTATTCACTTGAAACAACCTCAATATAGACCGAGATTTATCTGGACTGAATTCTCTTAAACTTTATTTTAAGTTCTGAACCAAATTACAGTTTGTTGTTGTTTAAGGTTCTCATAAGAATTTGTTGGAAAGTTGCGGCCTCTCCTCTACTCTTTGAAAAATACTATTGAAAATAAGTATGACAAATATTTGTTATCAGAACTAGGGCCTAAAGAACAAAATTGGCATTGGCATAACTCACTTAAGTTTCATGCATGAATAATTTACTGTTTGAAAGGCTAGTTGTCTAAGTATACATCTGATGTAGAATGAGTTCAAACTTGCAAGAAGAATTCTCTAGTCCAAGGGTTTACAACAGAAGTCTTTATCAAGACTCAGTTCCTAGTAAGACCATCTCAAATATTAGCTCTCTAAGGACTTAAATTGTGAGCAGTAACCTATTGTGACATCTCCAAAATTTTGATCTTCATAATGACAAGGCAGAAAACATACATCTTCAGGACATCAAAGGTACATCAACTTAGTTTGATTTCTGTCTTTACTCATTTGAAGGAATTTTCATCAGTTGAAGTAAGTGTGTATTACAACATTATCAATAATTTATTCATTATATGGTAGAATGAATGTATTACAACAGTTGAGATAGTGTAGGGTGGGTACAGGTCAGATTAGCGGCATCCAATTCATAGATCTTTTCGAGAATAGAAGTTTCACATTTCTTCACATTATAGGACATTCGTCCTATAAAAGGTAGAAAAGCTAAGATATTGAATAATGTTCAAAACCCATCATGATCGTCATGATCTAGTCAAGGACCTCTCCTTCATAATTTGTAGGGTGTCTGAAGCAGATCATTTGATTCTAGAAAGCACAACATGCAAAGTAGTTATAACAACACCTTTAGGCATCATGGGTACTATTACAATAAGAGAATGAAGATTGTGTAAGTATATAATGGAAACACCCTTATTTGAGATTGACTATGAATCAAGCATTCTTGATCCTTAAAGAAAATTAGAGGCAGAAACACCTTATGATTCGAAACAATATTTTTTGTGGCTAGTTAGCAGAGGAGTTTAGAATGATGGTACTATATAATATGGAAGTGACTTTTTCATAATGACAACTTTATTCATGAACAAATTTGTATAAAAATAGATGAATTTTAAACAGTATTATGACCTCTAGGAATAATATGTGGTCCTGGTAAGTCTAACCATATGTTATAGTAATAGTATGCGATAAGTAATTGGATAAATCATAAAAATTCTCGGGGAAAGTTCAGTCTATGATGATTACATCTACTAAAATCATCAATGCTTGGTTACAGAGTTTATACTCTGAATAGAGAATAGAATTGTGTCATATATTTCGGCATTGCGTTTTACAAAGTAATTGAGACAATTTTTTACAATGCGCGAGCTTTTGAAAGTCCAAATCCACTCTTTCTTGATTGAATTTTACTGAACTTGACAATATTACAGTGAAATTTCATTAGCATATCGGCCATTTCATGTGGATGCCACATATGACTTCAAATATGGTGTTCGTTTAGTTCAGGTATGCTTAAGCATGCCTATTTGCTAAGTATTATGCCTCTCTTTAAATGCTTCTTGCTTTTGAAGATACAAATTAGTGATTTATGTGTTATAACTGCATATTTATAAAATGCGGGGAGGTGGCAGATCTTCAACACAGGAAACAATTGGAAGAGTAGCAGCTGGGGCTGTGGAAAAGAAGATACTTGAGCTAAAAGTTGGGACTGTGGTACGGTCATACTATTTTCAGTATTGCAATTTGCAGAAATGTGTTGAGGCTTCTCTTATACTCTTTTCCTCTCTAGATGAACTAGACATTTTTAATTTCTTGATTATTTCTCTACTACCTTAAATATATATTGTTTATCTTTAAATTCCAGAAAATAATATAGTGTGTAATACCTCATTTAATTGCAGAAATTTCCAATTATTGAAAGAAATGCCATTATTGCTATGTCAAATTGTTTTCTTTGTTGGTATCTATGTGAAAATGGCTACAGATAATCATTAAAGGACTCATGATAGGCACGTGGTAAACAATATCATGTATGCATACTGCTATTTCTAGGATGTAGGAATTTCCATTTTGTAGTTATTCATAGGATCCAAGCAGCATAATTATTTCAAGAATTGAAATTATGCCAAAGGATCTGAACTAATGAATTTTACCATGCCCAATTTTAGGCATGTGGCTTGGGTAATAATAAATATTAAGTTGGCTTTCATTGACACTTAAATTACAGAATTTAAAAATTAAGACATGTAAGTGCTCTAAAGCCATCATCTTCTAGCCATCCTCTAGTTAACCAACAAAATGAGCAATGGAATATTAGTCGAAGTCATGAAAACTAATGAAAATGCACGTTATCAAAATGTCCAATCTGATAGTATGTGTTAAAATTTCTTTGAAACCACCATCCTAGAAATGTACCACCTATTAGATTGCAAATCTACTAAATAAGGATACAACTGGGATGTTAAGTTATTCTAAAACCAACCATCTAAGCAAACAGATAAGATCTAGTTACTTGTTGGAATTATTAACTCAAAAAACTTTGGGATGTAAAGGGGTAGTCAATCAACTAGTAAAAGAGAAAACCAAACTTGGAGTGATTATGAAAAAATTTTGGATGTACAGGAGTAGTCAATTATCTAGTAAAAGACCATAGTTGCTGACAACCTCCTTCAACAAACTGTATGAGGCATCTTCATATGCCAGACTCCACTAGCTCATAAATTTTCCCTATTAAGTAGAACTATCTACTCAATTCACATACCACGCACTTCACAGTCTGTGTTGGAATTCTGCAAAGCTTTTGTTTTTGAAAAAACAATAAACACACTAAATATGAATCTCCATTTCCTTCAAAAGGCTCCCATCTACAATGTGAATGAAAGGCATTCTACCAAGTAACAAGGATAAAAAATTTAGAGTACATAAATTCTTGACAAGTACTAAGGTTGTGATTGCAACCATTGATTTATCAGTTGCAGTGAATAAGGGGACATCTAATGCATGCTAGCCCCTACCAGATAATACATCAAAATTTTTAAACCGTATTGTCCAGGAAGCTTTATCTTTTCACCTATTGAATGTTTTGGAAAATGATCTTCAATGTTTGTATCTCCTTCTTGCATATTCGAATGGCTAGTGCTATACCCTTGAACTTTTGTGGCCACCACTTCTTTTTAGCAGCCATAGTGTCATTTGTTGTAACTGAAGCACTGTAAGCATTCTCACAACTATTACTGCAACATTTTCCTAGTTTCAATATTCTGTGTAAGGAATACAATAAAATATTACCATTCAAACCTCCTCAACAACTCTATACTAAAGATAGCAATAGGATGTTGAGATCCCCTTTCTACTCCAAGAAAAATCATGAAAATATTTTAGAAAAAGACGACAATAATGCTCTCAATCAACCAGTTCAATGATACAAGTGAACCATAACATGATAATGGAGTTGGTTTTGAAACAATCCTCCAAAAATGGCATGACAAAGTACGGTTCCTTCTCCAAGTGGTTGACCATGTATCTACCTTCACGAACAATGAATGAATCCTCATTAGAAGCATGTGTGGCCTCCTCCAAAGTGGATTCCTTCTTCAAAATTTTAATGAATGCACAAATACCATGCAAAAATCCAATAAAGTGGCACTTATGGCATCATGAGTAGAAATTTCCATCAATATTCAATGCAGAAGGCTCAATTTGGAAAATTCCATGGTATAAGTACAATCTACAAAAGAGAAGATGAAATAATTATCAATGAGTGGACATCCTCATCATAATAGCTTGGAAATGTGTGCAAGGTGACTTCCTATCATATAAGGTGTCCTCCCCATTGACTAAAAAATTCCTCGAAGGGGTAATGACCCTTAAAATATTTGTTGAAATTGTGAGTGCCTTATAATAATATGTTTGGAAAACATATCAATTGTTTTCCTTGATGAACAGATCTGAAAAAGGTGTTTGAATTATCGCTGAAGATGCAAGTGAGACTTGAACACACTAAAATATATCTGAGAGAAAGTCATATATTCTTCACATAGGTAGAAAAATTGATCATGCAACACTCTGAATTCATGTGCGACTGTTACTATATTTCTTGTTACCTTATTTTTTCTAAATGCTGAGTATAGTTTGTTGGCAATTATCAATTATTCACTAGTGGCTTGGCCTCTTCAAGTGTGTAAAAAAAAATCAAACCGTTCTCAAATATTTTCTACAAGTTGTATAAATTTGTTGATTTGTAAGCAGTGATGTGTTTAGCTAGAAACAACTGTTGTACACTATTTTAATTTCCACATATGATAAAGTCAAAGTAGTATGGGGCTTCTTCATGTTGTTTTGGATTTCTTAGTCTACATGAACTTTGTCTTGCTTTTATTTTTTTACTTTGATTATTTTCATGAAATTTTCTTTAGTTCTTTTTGTCAGAACTCATTAGGCTCTAGAATGTGTGCATCAATCTTCTCCTGCCATGCTTGAGAGTTAGTTTTTTCTATAGAAAATTTCCAAAATTTGTCCAAAACTCTCTTTTCACAGTGCACAGAAACTTATTTATCTAGTCCATTTAGGCCAATGACTTACTTATCTAGTGGACCATTCTATGTTCTGGGTGAAGGAGTCACACTTCTCAATTTTGAGAGAGTTTAATTTTACACCTGGGAAACTAGACATGCTTCCTTAGCAACCAGGTTGGTCATGAATTCCTATTTGAGAAAATGGGATTTAAGTAATTATCCTGTGGCATACCTATTATCTATTACATCATTTTATGCAATTGAATTGAGCTTCACAATTTCTACTGCTTTGTTTATAACATGCTTTGACATGTCCTTTACTAAATTTTATATTTGTAGCTCTCCAACACCTTTCTGTGACCTTCCTACTTTCTCCAAGTTTCTAGATATTTTGGGTATTCTAATTGATGTTACAGTAGAGGTACACTAGCAACCTTTTTCCTATTGGATGTTGAAATTGCTAAATATATGCCTTGTCGAAACAAGGCTTCAAGTAGAAGGCCTTATTAGCTCATCGTTCATATCTGCATCTTGTATTTTACTTGTTGAAGGAGATGATACATTACAAAGGCCTTGTTTCGACTTTATACATTTAGCGTCATCATCACTAGATGCAAAAATAATTCTTATCAAGAATCTTATGCATTCAATGGACCACTATTTATGATTTGACCATGGGTTCTTTCATTCATACTTTATATGCCATATTCCCTAGATGCATTTTTGAATGTACAACTAAATAGTTGCTCAATGCTAAGTGTGTTTTCTCAGAAATTTGAAAATACAAGCAGCAGAGAAAGATTTGTGAACACAAAAATACTTTTGTCAATTTTATAACTTCTATGGTTGTTTTATGATATTGAAATCGAATCTGATATCATCAAGAAGACAAAGTGTAGAATTATGAGTATGTTGCCTAAGTTAGGGATCAAAGCAATGGGTGAAAATATTTTTGAGGTTTTGGACTTAGCATTTCAAGATCAGATTGTTGATGTCCAAGCTGAAGATGTTGCATCTATGCCAATTCTTTGTTGTGATACCAGCTCCAAAAATAGAAGAAAAGAGATATCAATGCCTTAGAAATAAGCCACTTTGAGGGCACAAACTCCAATACATTACATAAATGAAGAATTCTTCCATGATACAAATTACAAAACCTCCTTTCTATATATAGGAGTCAATGGGGCCACAATGTAATCCTAGCCGACCTAACAATAATAATTTAAGGCACAATAATAACAATATGGGGGTTAGAGGGGTACAATAATAACAATAAGGGGGTTACACTAAAAACAATAAGGGACTATACTAGTAATATAGGGACCTAACATGCCCCTATCCTTCAAAAAAGTGTTTTCCTCAATGCTTGAGTAGCTCTGGGTGCTTCTGTATAAAATTCTCATCCTCCCATGTAGAATCTTTAGTGGGTAAGTTCTTCCACTTGATGAGATACTCTGAAATTGATCAATTTCATAGCTGTCGATTTCTTGTTTCCATGACCGCTTCAGGTTCCAATATGATTTTTCCTTCCTCGTCAAGTTCTTGCAATATTGTTTGAACTAGAAGATTTTCACCTATAACCTTCTTTAAGCATGAAACATGGAAAACTGGATGCACTTGTGAAGAAGCAGGAAGCTCCAATTTGTATGACATAGTACCAATATTTTTCAACACCTTGTAAGGACCATAGTACTTTGGAGATAATTTATTATCCTTCTTAGCTTTCTTGAGGGACATTTTTTAATATGGTTGTAGCTGTAAAAATACCCAGTCTCCTAC
Source organism: Pinus albicaulis (assembly GCA_034641835.2). NCBI lineage: Eukaryota > Viridiplantae > Streptophyta > Pinopsida > Pinales > Pinaceae > Pinus > Pinus albicaulis. Next base: position 42,013,134 of record MU968480.1, read on the forward strand.
ATCAAAATTTCTCTCGCTGCGATGTTGATCTGCTTGTTGTTTCATTCGATTTTGTGCCAAATTCAAGTTATCCTTTAAGAGTTGGAGAACTTCTTGTTGATGCTCAATGTGATCTTCCACTGCTTGAACCTTTGAATTTTCTCTTAAAGATGATGTGATGGATGGTGGTTGATATCCATAAAGTGCTATAAATGGGGTCATTTTTGCTGCAGTATGGAAGGAAGTGTTATACCACCATTCAGTGAGAGGTAACCACTTGACCCATTGTGTTTGTTTATCAGATACAAAACAACGAAGACATCCTTCCAAACATTTATTTACAATCTCAGTTTGACCATTGGATTGAGGATGATAAGATGAGCTATGAGCTGATTGAGTACCCAAGCAAGAAAATAACTCTGTCGAAAATTTTCCAGTAAAAATGGGATCTCTGTCGCTCACAATAACCCTTGGGTTTCCGTGTAGCTTTTGAATTGTGTCAATAAATGTAGTAGCAACTATACTTGCTTTAAATGGATGAGATAATGCACAAAAGTGTGCATACTTGGTAACTCTATCAACTACCACCATGATGACACTCTTTCCTTCAGAATTCGGTAAGCCTGTGATAATGTCCATTGAAATTTCCTCCCAACATTGACTTGGAATGGATAAAGTTTTTAGAAGAGTTGGGGTCTTAATTGTCTCAAATTTATTATGCTGGAAAACCAAAAATTCCACCACAAAATTTTGAATATTAGATTTAAGGCCATCCCCAAAAAATTCTTTCTTTACCCTGTGTTAAGTTTTTAAAAATCATGAGTGTCCTCCTAAAGAAGAAGTGTGTAATTCCAAAAGAATATTTTGTTTTAGTTGGGAATTCTTCCAAATATATAAGTGATGTTTGTACGATAAGGATTCATTTTTCCAACTAAATGTATCAGATGTACTAGGATCTTGCTGCAAATTTTGAATGAGTGTCCACACTTCTTCGTCCTTCTTCTCTTCATCCCTTGCTTCAGTTATCCAATCTGGTTGGATAATAGAAATGGCATAAAGAAATGCTTCCACCTCTTCATTCTTTCTTGAGAGTGCATCTGCAACAACATTTAGTTTCCCTTTTTTGTAGATTATTTCAAAGTCATAACCCAACACCTTTGTGACCCATTTTTGCTGCTCTTCTGAAGTTAGTATTTGTTTTAAAAATTGTTTAATACTATCATGATCAGTTTTTACCTTTAAGTGTCTTCCCATTAGGTAAGTTCACCATTCCTTTAGTGCATTCAGTATTGCCAACATTTCCTTCTCATAAATAGCTTTATGTAAATAATTTCCTTTGATTGGACGACTTTCAAAAGTAATGGGTCTTCCTTCTTGCATTAAAACAACACCAATTCCATTTCCTGAGGCATCATATTCCACAGTAAAGGTTTTTGTGAAGTCTAGCGTAGCTAAGACCGGTGCTAGGCACATTGCCTCTTTAAGATGTTCAAAGGCCTTAGTTGCTTCAGGAGTCCATGAAAATGCATCTTTCTTCAATAATGTTGTTAGAGGTGCTGCTTTTCCCTTATAATTCTTAACAAACTTGTGATAATACCCTGCTAACCTGAGAAATCCTCGAAACTTCTTTATGGTTGTGGGGAATTTCCATTCCTTAATGGCTTTAATTTTGTTAGGGTCTACCTTAACTCCCTCGTGAGATACAATATGACCCAGATATTCCACATCTTTTACTCCAAAGAAACATTTGGATGTTTTTACATATAATTGTTTCTCTTGCAATAGTTTGAGCACCCTGTCAACATGTTGAACATGATCCTTCCAAGACCTGTTGTAGATTAGTATATCATCAAAAAATACTAGCACAAATTTTCTAAAGAAGGGTTTGAAAATGGAATTCATCAACCCTTGAAATGCAGAAGGTCCATTGGTAAGGCCAAAAGGCATGACCAAAAATTCATAATGACCCTCATGAGTTCGAAATGTTGTTTTTGGAATATCTTCAGTCTTCATTCTAATTTGATGATATCCTAAACGAAGATCCAACTTGGTAAAATAAATTATCCATGTAATTCATCCAATAATTCATCAATCACAGGAATGGGAAATTTATCTTTAATGATGAGCTTATTGAGCTCCCTATAATCTGTACACATGCGCCATGATCCATCCTTCTTGTGTACCAATACTACAGGAGAAGAGAAAAAACTTTCACTAGGTTGAATTATAACAACCTCTAAAATTTCTGCAATCATACGTTTAGTTTCACTCTTTTGGACATAAGGATATCTATAAGGCCTGATGTTTGGAGGAACACTTCCTATAATCAAATGAATAGCATGATCATGGTCACGAATAGGTGGGAGTCCTTTGGGAGTTTCAAACACCTTGGAATGATTGCCCAAGACTTTTTGGATATCTTCAGAAATAGATGATTTTGATGTTGGAACTTCTACTGAGAATAATTGTGCAAGTACGTATCGTTGTTCTTTACTTAGAAGCTTTGTCATGAAATTGGAGCTTATTATCTTTCTCGACTTCCCTACAATACCCCGTAATTTGACTTCCTTTCCTTTTGAAAAAAAATTAAATAAAATTTCTTGAAAATTAAAAGCTACCATCCCCAAAGATTGTAACCATTGTATTGCTAGTACAACATCAACACCTCCCATATGAATGGAAATCATTGGACTATTCAATACATATTCCCCTATAGTTAGCTTGATATTATGGAAATTTCTAGAGCAATTTATAGTTCCTCCATTTGCAACCATCACTTTACATTCTGGTGCTGGGTATAGGAAACAATTCAATTCCTTTGCTACCTTACAATGAATAAAATTATGGGTACTACTTGAATCAATCAACACTATTACCTTTTTATTCTTCATATGTCCTTCTGTCTTGAGAGTTTGAGGAGTGGTAATTCCTACAAATGCATTACACGATATGGTCAGACTCATTTCTTCCTCTTCTAGGGTTGGTTCCTGGTGTATATCCTCTTATTTTGAAGATTCTTGTTCATTTTCTTCTTCCTCTTCACAATCTATATAAAATAATTTCTTCTCAACACACTTATGACCTTTAGTGTATTTTCTATCACAACTGTGGCAAAGCCCTTTTGCACTTTTTTTTTCCAATTGTTGTGGTGTCAACCTTGTAGGTTGTGGAAATATAGGAGTAGCAACAGTTCCATATTTATAGAAGTGAGTGGTAGGCTTCCTTGTCGCCATGATTTTACATTCAATTTTTCTTGCCAACTTGAATGCCTTGTCCAATGAATTAGGTTCCAAAACGCGAACTTCATGTTGGATGTTATCCTTTAAAGTACCTATGAAGAGATCAATATTGTGTTCCTATGGAATATCAGTTACCCTTATATTCAATTTTTGGAAGTCTTGAATGTGCTTCCCCATTGAACCCTTTTGTTTGAGATTTATCAATTGGCTAAAGAAGGTGTTTCTCTTTGTATCCTCATAATGTGCTATCATGGCCTCCGTAAAAATTGACCAAGTGACATTTTTTTTTACAGGAGAAAAGCCATCAATACCATACAAATGTATTTTGTTCTAAATGTAAAGTTGCAATGCGTACCTTTTGCGTGTTTTGCACATTATTGAGGTCAAAATATTACTCCATCTGTAGTATCCATGTTACATGATCCTTTCCATCAAAATTCCTCATATCAATTTTTGGAATATGGTGGTTCTTCCCTTGAATATTAGAGTTTAAGAAATCACTATTAACATTTATTTTGTTCTCATCATGAGTTTCCTCTACTATCTTTTCACCATTAGGAAACATTTCTTGTATCAACTTTGCCAAACCTTCCATGTCTGCTTTTAGATCATTCTTCATGTTTTCCATCTTAGCTTCCATGTCATCCATCTTAGATTCCATGTCTTTCTTCAAACCATCCATCTTAGTTTCCACGCCTTTCTTCAAAACTTCCATGTCATTTTTTGTTGCTCTTTGCGAGAGCGAAATTTTTTTCACTTGCTCTTTTAATTTTGATATGTCATGCTGTCATTCTTCATCTTCATGAGTCACAATACAGCCTTATAAAGGCTTAATGGGTGTTGAATTATTTTTAGGGGCCATTTTAGAATCCAATACTGATATCTATTCTACAATATGCCCTTGGAATCAATTCAACTTGATTCTTCAAACAAGGCTTATGCAATTTGGAAAAAAAGATACACACCTTTTACTTGATTTTGAGGAGCTTGATATTGAAATTGAATTATCTCTATAATTGTGGATCCTCAATATCTGAAATTCAGTCACCCCTCTGAAGCTTCTTTCAAATTCCACAGATCTGTCCTGATTTTGATTCTTTAATACAAAGTTATGTCCAATCTCCCACAATGACTTAATTATGGACTAGTTGACTAGAGAGAACTTGTACGACTTGCCACATGTCATTGTTCCCTCCTTCGGCTCTAAAATTTATAGACAAGAAACTATATTCTGTGTACTTATGGCCACTTTTTACATCATTCCAATCTGATGCTCAAAGACAGAGTTATGCATATTTTCCCACGATCACCTCTTTAAGATGAAATTCGAGAGCCTGAAAAAGCCCTAACTTCCACAGACCATATCTCTGAAAATATTGCGAACCAAACTCTGAAATTTTGGGACGATGTTCCTCAAGATTTCAGCTTCGCACTCAAAAAATTTTAGCTTCTGAAACTTTGTACAAAAAATGCTATAGCAAAAATTACATAATAACCTGTTTAGGTTAACTTCAAGAGCCTACAAAAAGCTCTAACTTCCACAGATCATATATCCGAAAATATTGTGAAACAAACTCTGAAATTTTTCAACGATGTTCCTCAGGATTTTGGTTTTGCGCTCTAAAAATTTCAGCTTCTGAACCTTCGTAGAAAATAAATTTATAGCGAAAATTCCACAATGACCTGTTTGGAGCAGCGAAACCCTAGAATCCAAACCTCTGATACCAAATGTTGTGAAACCAACTCCAAAAATAGAAGAAAAGAGATATCAATGCCTTAGAAATAAGCCACTTTGAGGGGGAAGCCTCCAATACATTACATGAATGAAAAATTCTTCTATGATACAAATTACAAAACCTCCTTTCTATATATAGGAGTCCATGGGGTCACAATGTAATCCTAGTGGGGCCACAATGTAATCCTAGCTGACCTAAAAATAATAATTTAAGGGCACAATAATAACAATATGGGGGTTACGGGGGTACAATAATAACAATAAGGGGGTTACACTAACAACAATAAGGGACTATACTAGTAATATAGGGACCTAACATTCTTGCATTCAATTTAAGCTATGATGTTATTACAACCATGTGTAGAATATTGGAGGTATTTTTTGAAGACAAATCTGACAAAGTTCATGGAATTTTAGCTCATGATATTGGATACATTGCATTTTTATCTGCTACTCCTTTAGAAATCGATTATGCAACATAATTTCTGTGTCAAATCCTTAAAAATGTTGGTTTGAAAGTGAATTTGGGAAACATAGATGTTCTTATATCAAGATTATTTTGTTCTTAGTGTGATAAACAAATTTAAGCTAACTCAGGGAAAATTAACTTGATGTAACTTTATATCAGATATAAAGGAAATACATTCTTAATAATACAACTGTTAGAGTTTGCTTTTAGTATTTTTCAGCCTCTCTTTTCTCGACTTATTTTTAGTGAATCATAGAGAAAGTTCATGTTGCTATTGTGGGAAGAATTTCTCATCTTCAATGCCATGCAATCAAAATTGTCCTTCTGGGAACAAAACCTTTGTGCATAAAATACCTGGATATACTTGCACTTTATCAGAAGAAACTTGTGAGGAGATAATTTGTTTTGAAAATCCGTTACTTCATTGAGAATAATGTAATGGATATTTATTTTAACATGATGATGCATGCAACAACAAAAAAAAAAAAAAATGTGCTTGGAATATTGAAACATGATTTGGAAGCCACTGAGGATCCAGATGTATTTGAGACTTTGTTGGAAACGGTAGTAGAAATTATGAAAATGGTTGATGTCTATGGATATTTGTTTTTTTTTCTCATCTTATTTATTGATTGATCAACTTAAAAATTCAAATAGCTGGGTAAGAGAAACAACTGCTAGGCTAATACATAAATCTGCTATTTTTAAATATAATGGAAGAATCATATCAATACTTTTCAAGTTTGGTGGAATTAGGGATGAGCTTTTTGAATACTTGAAAGAAAGGTTTGTCAGATGCCTAGTTATGAGAATTGAATTTGCAGAGGTCATTTTTGGTATACCAAGTGTAGATCTTGTTCAGGAGATGGTCCTTGTGGTTCTTCCAAAGCTTGTAGTTTTACAACAATAGAATTTCCATGCATTAGCTACTTTGCATGAATTGGAAACATAGTTGAATAAAATTTTGTCATTTTTGTTGCTGGAATGGTGTCACAAGGCTCTATCATTTGTGTTTCTTCACTCAGATAGAAAGGAATTGGTTATTGTAATGCAATTCTATGAAGCCTAGACATGATCTAATCCTAGAAATATTTTTACTAGAGTGTTGCCAATTCTACTTGAGGAGTTTGTACATTTCCTTAGGGATGCACATAGTGAAAATATTGATGAAAGGCTATCAAATGTTCTATATATGATTTAAGAGGTGGCTAGTCTTGTCGTTGGATCAGATGATATTCTAGGATTTTTAAGGAATTACTGGTTTCCATTTTTCTAATTTAGGGAACAATTCCTTATAAGCAAGGAGGAAGAGGTGAGAATAATACTAGGTTACAAGTGGCAAGTGGGAATGTATCACAGTGTATTTGTAAAAATCTAATTGTAACTCTCATGTTTAGGATACAAAAAACCATCAATGACCCCATTGATTTCTCCATCAATTGCTCCATTAATTAACTTCATTATATTTTGGATTTTATGTACTACAATATATCTGCATTTGTGGCATTCCTCTCTTGTAGGATTCCTTTTATTTTTTAAATGCCACTTATATTACTTTAAGGAAAAGGAGAAATTAGGAAAAGGATAAATTAGTTACACTTGTGATATGCGTATGCACATATTTTCTCAAGCTCCACACAGAAGAAGGTTTGAGAACTACAGAAAAATATTTATGATGTTACTTGTTTACAAATTTGAGAAAACCTCAAGGGTTACAATCAAAATCTATAAATTTTGTTTCCTGGTGGAATTTGAGACATTCTTGGATTTGTATAACGCTTCAATGCTTGTTTAGGATCTAGGTAAGTGTGAATGAATAAAGTATTTCTATCATTGTTCTATATTGGATGCCCATTCTCTCCAAGTTATCAAAGGCAAGTTAAAACCTGATTAGACTAAGGGACAACATATTCCATTGCCAAAATTTAACCTTACAGGGAAATGAACTACACTTGTTTGATACTTCCACACATTTTGAGGGCATGCCAATAGAAATTTCAATGTTATTGGATACACTGGAATTGGTTAGTTTTAGAAAAATTCTGTTTGTCTAATATGTTAGTTTCATGAAGTAATATTTCCAACCAAGAGGATAAAGACTTGGCATGTCTAGGACATAGTGGTGTTATTTCTTGCCTATATTTGTGATTTATTAGTATTCCACCACTAGTAAATTCATTACATAGTTGTCTGTTTAGTAGTATATTACAACAATGACTTGTTAAAGGAAAATGATTCTAGTTTGTTTGAACGTCATAAACAGGAAGGAAATCTAGCTTTGAATTAGAAAAATGGAATATATTCTAAAAAATATGTTTTTTGATCAAGTATAGGCCCATTGTCTAATCATTAAAAAAAATAGTCACGACAATAAACAATGATTTTGGACACAAATTACAGAACTCTCCAGCTCAAAAACAAGTTAGCATATTCAATTTTGCGTGCATCAAATAAAAATGAACGAGTAACATTAAGTTTGCTTTTAATATTTATAGAAACATTTTAGATATTCTAAATTGAAATTGCATGTGCTAATCTTGCTCAATTAATTACAGGGAAAACAAGGGGCATACATAATTTGTTGGCTTATGGGAATTGGATTCCTTTTCCCTTGGAATAGTATGTTGATAATTGAATATTACTATATTGAAGCTATATTCCTCGTTAGTATCACAATTTACAAAGTCTTGTCTTATTCTTTTTTATTTTCTTGTTGTAATCTTGTGTTAGCAATACTTTACTCCACCCATTAGATTTCTACTAACCAGTTTTATTATTGATGTGTCACTTCTTCTTAGAGATAACTAAAGGAAATGATACAAATACAAAAGTGGAGCATGAGACATTCTTAGTAGAAATTGCTAGCTCTATTGTATTTCTTTGTGACATTTTATTTTCTTTGCTTATACAGGTCATCTGGCCACATAGTGGCCACTATTTCCCAACTAAAGAAAAATTGTTCGATTTTCTTGCTTTTATGGGGGAAAATGACATTAAAAATACTGCTGATGTTGAGGTATATATCGTATAAATCCTTTATAGTCTATTTTAGTTTATATTCTAGTGTTCATCAACTTTCATGTCTTATAATCTGTGTTATAACTTTTTTTGTTTTCTTTTTGTAGAAAATGGACTCAGTATTGATGGTAAGATGTAAGGATTGAAGAAAGAGGAGAAAAATAACACTAGAGTGAAAAAGAGAGATAAGTGTACTGGTCCAGTGGTACTCGTAGAGCCAATATCCCGCATAATACAAATAGATAAAGGCTGATGGTCAAGTTTTCATAGTTGGTGAATTCACTTGTAATTCCTTGGCAAGATAATGATAATGTTTTGAAGTGATGAACAATATTTTATTTGTAAATTGTACTCCAACCAATATTAAGTTGGAAACTCATATTGTAATACTTGACATTTTATATAATATAATTTGTCGTTGGAATTATTTATAGTTGCACTTGATATTACTTGGTATTGTAATTAAAATATTTAACTTTGCGTTTTCATATTAGATGAACATGTAAATTTTATGACATTTTTTTAAAATTTAGTTGCAAAATCATACTAATTAATTTACGTTGATTAATAATGGACACATAAAATCAATCTAAAACTATTAAAATAGTAGTTTATATTGATTAATGATGAACACACATAAAATTAATATATGACTAGATTAGTTATTTATAATTATTATTAATGAAAGTAAATGAAATGAATATAAACTACTAAATTAGTCGTTTATATAATGAATAAATGACTACTCCAAATGATAAATTTGTGACTACAAATGATGACTAAATTTTGCATATATATGACTATTAGTAGCTAATTTACAGTATCTTATAACACGACTAAAATTTAGTCATATTTCTTCGGTCATTACTTGGTTTCAAACAATGACAAAAATTTTCATATATATGACTATTAGTAGCTAATTTACAATATCTTATAACATGACCAACATTTTGTTCATATTTCTTTGGTCATTAATGGGTTTTCTTGGGTGATGACATAGTCATATATTTTGTTGTATATTTGGTCATTAATTGTGATAATTAATGACCAAATCAAAGATTAAATGAATGACCAAATTAATCACCAAATCAATGGCTAAATTAATGATCAAATCAATGACTAAATTAATGACCAAATATACAACTAAAAAACAAAATTGAGATAATCAATTAATGACTAAGCTAAAAACGACCAAAAGTTGGTTGCATTATAAGATATTGTAAATTAGATACTATTGGTCACCGACTGAAAAATAGTCGTTTATATGCAAATTTTATTCATTTTTTTAGTAACTAATTAGCCATTTTATACTAGTGTTTTACTTGTATGATATTGGATGACCAGTTGCATGAGGAAGGATATTCAGTCAGAGATGAGGTCATCTACTATCATGGTAGGATATTCTTACCTAGAGCTTCCAAGCTTAAGGGGAAGTTACTACAAACATCTCATGAATATTTCCTTTTCAGCCACACTTAATCTATGAGAGCATACCACACCATCATGGAGGGGTGCTTTTCGGAAGGCTTTGAGGAGGAGATAGATCAGCATATGAGGAGATGCATGAATCATGTGGAGATGGAGGAGATACATAAATCTTTGGAAGAGTTAACACAATCACCTCTTTTATCTTCGAGGTTGTGAGGAGACTCATCTATGAGCCACTCCATTTGCATGGGAAAAACATGTGGTAAGGGTATTGTTTGTTTGCATAATGATTTGTATAATGTATATGTGCAACCCTTAACCATATATCAGATGGATATTTCTTAAGGAAGGAGCATTCTTCCTTCTAGACTTGATGGTCTACTTGAGGCCATAAGAGGTATTGGTGATGGCCACTCCCTAAGAGGACTTGGGGAGGTTGTATATTTTGCAGAACATGCTCACGTTGCACCATACACCATACACTTTCTCCAAACTTGTGAGGAGATTAGGGTAGCAAGAAAGTGGTGGGGAGGCCACCCATCATTTCATTTTCTGTTGTAGTTGAGATTCAAACTGCGTTGGTTGCATTTTAGGGACCATTTTCCTTCTCCCTTGATACATATGGAAGCAAGTATGATTCTCATTATGGTTCCCTATGTTGTTCTTTTTCTCATTTGGGAGCATGTTTGGGGGAGAGACACATTGGTTAGATGTGTCCTTTGGGAAAACAGATTCCCACACTTTTGCATTACATGTTCTAATGGGAGCATGGGAGGTGATGTGGCCACCACAACAAAACACTTGTCTCTTTATGAGGTGGGCCATGAGATTGCTTGGAGCACTTGGGCTATGACTTTCCTAAATCATTGGGAGAAACTTTTCTATGAGTTGCCATGTCATGTTGTGCAACATTAGCTAGGAAAAATACATTGTGACCACTTGGGAAACTGTTGGTACCTTTCAGCTCTACATGAAACCTTCAGTACTCCACTCACTTGGATGCCATATGATGGTGATTTCCTATTCATCATATATGGGATGCTTTGGGCCAGCATGATTCACAACGTTGGAGGGAAGATCTTTGGAGATCCAATTTTCTTCTTGCCACTTGGAAGCAACACTTTTGTAGCCAAGAGTAGCAGATACTCTTCACTTATCGTAAGTGGAGAGGAGGACAGTGTGGGGTAGGCTATTTTGTCTACCATGATCAGATTTTTAGCCCACCTACATTGCAGGAGCTCAAGGTGGAGGATGAAATGTATGAGTTACCATTTTGGAGGGTGGCTAATTTTGTATGGATGATAGCTTGGGGATGGAGGATCCACATGGGAATGATGATTCCCACTACATTTTAGATCCCATTCCTCAAAGGGACCTCTATACAACCCCTTATTTCCTCCTTGAGTACTCTACTTGTTCCTGATGATAGTTGTTCAGCTAGCTTGCATGCTTGGGAGGGGCAATATGGAGATTTATTGATGAGACAACATCTCATTCCTTGGAGGAGCATATCATATGTGGATGCTACAGCAGGAAGAGGGTAGACCTCTCAGTTCTGTCCTTGCAGTTGCTTGAGGACAAGAAACATTTGGGAGGAGAGGACTGTAATATTCCAAATTTAGCATGCAGCTAATTAGAATATTGATTTTTGTTTTTATCACCTAGTAGTTGAATAAATGGGTAAGGAGGCCCATGCATAATTCAAATATGAATAAAATCCCTCATAATGTGAAAATGGATCATCATAGGAGTTTTATTTCACACCCTCGTGTGTGAAAAGGGGCATTTTCATGTGGACAAGGTCAAGTTTGACCAAGTCAACAACATTGGGATAGGAGGAGGAGACCATTTTAGAGACAGCATAGAGATAGTGGGAGGAATATTCCTTGGTGGAGGAAACCCTAATGAGTGGGACCCAAGGTGAGAGGGCTTCCATTTGTATAAAATGAGGGCAAGGCAGCCATATGAGGACATGTTATGGATTATTTCATTTGTGGTCTGGTTAGACTATTGTGCATTCTCTTGTCGTTTAGTAGAGTTGCTGTGCTACTTAGCACAAGGCATTCCTGTTTAGGAATTACTTTTCCTTTCAATAGAGGCCTATTGAGGGAGCTTGCACTTCATTTCTCCACATTCAGGCTTAAGGCCAAGTCACCTCCTTCAGCTACAGTGTTATTTCTGCTGAAGTATAACGTTGTGTTGCAGGGTGTTGTAGTGGAGGTTTCACAACACCACTTCCGGAGCTTGATTTTCAGAGGAGGAAGACTTTCTTCTTTTGGAGGATCAGTGAGGAAGACTTTGAGCTGATTTCACTATATTTGGCATCAGGCCAACCATTTTCCATCATCTACAGCGCAGTCCCTCTTCTTGACTACGTTATTTCCAATGTGCAATTGCAGTAAGGGTTTGCACGATTGTTGGAGGGTGAGATCTTCAGTGTTAGGATTAACCTTTCACTTGGAAGATCCATTGGAGGAGGTCTACTTGTTCAGATTATGCATCATCTTTATCTATCTCCATCCAGTTCTTGAGTTGCATCTGCTACTTAGTCTTGGGACTACAACTCCGACATTTTTCCATTTTTTCATATTTCAGGAAATCCTTTTCGGATTGTCTTAGATTTCAGTTTGGGGGTTTATATATTTTCTCCCCACATTGTATGAGATGTATATTTTCATATCCATGTATTTACATACTCTAGCAGTAGTTACATCTAATAAACGGTGTTGTCATAGCCTTGAGAATTTTCTGTGTAGCAGTGTAATCCATTTTTATGTACATGTTCTCTTGAGGCTTGTATTGCCTAACTTGAGTGATTATTTACTCAAGGATTTGTATAAATTTTTCTGCTGTAACATTAATTGATGGCTATGTTCTCTTCTTACATTTTATGAGTTGATTTGTCACTACTACTCAAGTTTATCACTGCTTCTCCATTTTTGTGTTCATGTATTACTGCATTCCCCTTTTGGGATATTACAATTTCATTTCTGGCACAATCATTAATGATTTGGTCGATATAGGGGGTAGGATAATTGTCTTTTGGACATGCTTTATTAATATCCCTATAATCAACACATACTCATATATTCCCTTGTTTCTTGGTAACAAGATCTATATTAGATACCCAATATGTTAATCGGATTGGATAAATAAATCCTTCTCGTAGTAGTTTTTCAATTTCAGCTTTAATAGCAGCAGCTTTTCACGGATGTATCAGACGTAATCTTTGTCTAATAGGCTTGGCATCCAGGTATGTCTTTATTTCATGAACGACAATATTTGGATCAATTCCTGGCATCTCTACGTAGGACCAGGAAAATATGTCTCGGAATTCTTGAAATAGGGCTTTATATGTATTAATTTCATCAATCGTACAAGAAGCACCTATATGAATGTTTTCAACAACTCCAGGTTTAACTCATATGTCAATAGGAACAGTTGTAGAAATTTTTCCAAAATTCATCTCAGAATCCAAATTTGTAACTGATATTGGAATATGTGGTTCCTTGACATAATCAATTGTAAAAAAAGATGAAAAATAATTTTCAAACCTATAAAGTTCAGGTAAAAACAAAGATCTATGATATAGAACATCCCAGCATAATTCATCCATAGACAAAAATTCTTGAATACTTTCATCGGTATGAAACACTTGTTGAAAAGGATCGGAAATAGATTTCAAGGCTGAGCTTGATAGTGAAGAAGATTCTTCAGTGATCACATTCATTGGATCAGGATTAGTTGGTATTTTTTTAGAAAATGACTGTACTGCTAAATATGCCATCTCAAAAGGACTCAAAGGCATCTTGCCATTGAAAGAATCCATTTCTGACTCTGAAGGCACTATCCAAGTATCACAAATTGTATAATGCTTGATGAAATCATATTGATGTTAGCAATGGTATGCAGTACATTGGGTGGAGGCATAGAAAAAGTTCCCATCAAAGTGGAGCCCTTTACTAAACCTACACCAACATCTTCATAGGAGATAGTCGATTTTCCAACTTGTTGGATACTATCTGTAGAAGCTGGGTGAGATGAATAATATGACAACTGATTAATTTTCACAATATTTCATTTAAGTGGAAACATTATTAACTGAAATATAGATGAAATGACAGCAGTCATGGCATAAGACCAATTTTGACCCAGAAGAAGGTTGTAATCCAGAGGGGCATCAACAACTTCCACATCTAGATTAACAATTTTGCCTTCTACTTCTATAAGTAGATCCTGTAAAATACCAAATGGATGAAATCCTCTTCCATCAAAGGCCTTAAGGATTGTAGGATATTGTTTGAGTGTCGGAGAACCAAGATTTTTCCAACAATTTAATGACATTATGAACGTGGATGCCCCCTGATCAATTACAGTACTAAAAACTTGTCTATGTTTTACTAATACCAGAATCTGAAAAGCCATCTGATGAGGGAGTCTCAGTGTAAAATTTTCTAAATCAAAGACCATGAGGTTAGAATCCTGAGGATCTATAGCTCCAATAGCTAGTAAAAATAATTTCCTTTGTGTTGGACATGATTATAGCACTTCTAAGGCTGACATTGCTGAAGGGGAAATTGCCAAGTCTTCAACAATGTTGTAGTTCTGAGCAGTTCTCGCATGTGGATTGAAAGCTGATTTTTGAAGTACACCTTTAGCATGTGGTTAAATTACAATATCAGGATTAGGTTTCTCGATATGAAGTGGATCATAAACCGAAGGAGATGTAATTGGTGTTGAATTATAATTTTCTACTTCTTTACCAGTAACAAGATTTTCACTTCCATAGTATTGCAATCATGTCGCAACCATAACCTCAGACATCATTAAAATATCTGCCGATGAATTTGAAGAAGATCCTATCATTTTTCTATCTTATGTAGGAAATGGATCCTTCAAGAAAACGGGTGTGGGTGAACCTTTGACAAATTTAGAGACCTCAAATCGATGCAGGCACACCTTAATAAAGTGATACTCATCACAGATAATGCAAGTATAACGAGATTTTCGTTTATCATCAGATGGTTCATTATTTTCGGCTTTTTCTTTGGGAGATGTAGTTTGTTTACTTTTATTCTTTCCTTTCTTCTTATTACCATTTTTTGATTTAGCTGTAGATGAATCTACAACATGAATGTCGGAAGAAGTTTCAAGGGAAGAATATCCTTTTGGTGAATCTGGTAAAGTTATAATAGGAGAAGTAGTTTTTGAAGACTTCTTCTTACTTTTATTTGTGTTAACTAAACCAATTAACCCGTTTGCAGAATGAGACCCTAAAGGAGTTGCAGTTATTTGACCAGGACGTGGTAAGTCAAGAATTTTTTCGTATAAAGTACTAGACTGTGTATATACTAGGTCTAAGTACTGAGCTTGAACAATGACCTGTTCTTCAGTAACAAATCCTCCCTTAGCCACATCTTCAGTGATCTTTGGAAGTAATGATTTGGTGAACCATTCTACCAAGATCTAATCTAGAATAAAGACTTTCACTAAAGGTCTTCTACGTCTCCATTCATGTATGTGATCTGATATGTACGTAGACATAGATTGTTTCAATGAAGTCAATAGTTATGTGTCATTGTTGTATCTAACTAGCAACTGAAAATGTGTTAAGAAAGTTGTTGCTAAAGCATTGAAATTGTTGAATGAGCCACGTGGTAGTTCAATATACCATTTTGCAGCTAAACCTATCAGTGTTCTATGAAATAGTAATAATTGAATGGAATCATCAATCAAAGAGTTGGATGCACACTAGAGGTGGTAAGTCATGACATGGTTTGAGGGGTCCTCTCCTTATTTACCTTCAAATTTAGGAATATCACTGGGAAAGTTATTCGGCATTGGTGGCCAATATGAAAGATAATAGATTAGATCATTTGTTAGGCATGAAAAATCAGGTAAATCCAAAGTTTCAATGAATGGAAACCAACGATTAGGGTCTTGCTAAGAAAATTGATAACCTTGCGGAACTATACCAGTACCAGGAGGAGGATATCCATGATATCCTGGAATAACCTGTGCATTTGGGATTGGAATACCTCTCGGATAACCAGGATTAGCCGGACCATATTGAGGTTGAGCTGGTATCTAATACGTGTAACCAAGGTATGGTTGATGTTGGTATACTGGATTTTGTACTACAGGTCCATATTGATACTGCCCTTGATATGGTTGATAAACAAACTGAGGTTGGATTGTTACAATTGTACTTGTACCAAGTTGTCTCGTAGGCATCTAAATAGTAGTTTGGACTATGGGTCCAGGTTTTTTAGTAGTGACTACAGGGATTTGTTGTGATACTTAAGGGGTTGTAGAAATAGGGGCTGTAGAAATTTTAGGGATAGGTGTGGTAGCTTAAACAGAAGTTGGTGTAGCAGTTTGAGTTGGAGTTCTAGGTGTACTAAGACCAGGCTGCTGAACTGTACTAGGTGCAGATACCCGTGGTATAACTTGAAGCGTAGTTTGGACAGGTTTTTGGATTTGACTATAACCAATTGGCTGACCAGGTTGATTATAAGGTACTTGCTTGTTACGTTGCAAATTTTGTGGAGTTTGGGATGGATCCCACACTATTTTTACTCTAGGATATGGAGGTCTTATTGAAGGTTGTGTTGCATAAGATGGACCATAACCAGGTTGATAATTTGGAACATATGTTTGATAATTAGCTGGATAATTCCCACCTCCCTCAAAAAATTGTTGTTTCGGGTAGAACTGAAGCCCTAAAGGAGGCTTCTATCCTTGGAAAGATGGTTGCCCTGGCATAGGGTATTGTCCTTGAAGAGGTTGTGGACCTTGAATTGAGTACTACCCTTGAGGTTGATATTGTCCTTGAGGTGTGTACTAGCCTTGAGTTATGTACTGTCCTTGAGGTATATACTGTCCTTAAGGTATGTACTATCCTTGACGCTGCCCCCCAAGCAATAAATTACTACTTTGAGGTTGCCCCCCAGGCGGTAAGTTATTACTTTGAGGGTCAGGGTTAGGAATGTGTCTAGACATCATGTAAATTTGTTGTGCACTCAAAGTTTTGGTATGTGATTCATTTGGAACAGATGATGATATATGTTTATCGAGAGAAGGAGCTTCTCCTGAGAAAGTACCAGAAAGCGACTGGTATCCTGCAGCAACAGATGGACCACCATATAAATATGATTTTGGTGATGCAGAAAACATGGATGACTCACTAGACATGTTCAATGAAGGTTTGTAATTACCTCTTGGTATGGCGTAAAAAGGAATTTGGCGTGGTGAATAGTTTAGACCAGAATTTGTAGAAAGTCTATCAATTGAGAATACCAAGGATATTGTTTGAAAGGGATATAGTAAATCGATTCACTTGGCCTAAGATCTAAAGATTCCTGATGTGAAGGAAGAAAAACTTCTTCTTCTGTGTCAGTAACTTCTTCAATGCTAATGAGGCTAGGAGGAAGGTTCTCAGTGATGTGAAACTTCACTCCAGGTGAATCAAGATGACCAGGGGTTGGAGTGATGAACTCTGAAGTAGGATCAAATTTAGTAGGTTCAGTTTCTGGTTCAGAAATTTCAGGCTCAGTAGCTGATAATTCACTAGTCATGGAAACAAGTTCAACTAGTTCAGAAATTGTAAGTTTTCTTTGAGAACTCTCTGTTTTTTGAGGTTGATCTACTTCATAATTAGGATGAATAATTTCTAATGTTTCCCTTTTCTTTATTTGATCCAGTCCCTGATGTTTTTCCTTTCTTAGATTTAATTTTTTATAACTGGCTTGATGTGTACTCAGGGGGTTTCCCCTGCATTCTACGTGATTGTGTAGGTAATTAAGCCACGATTAAAAATTTTAACACATGAAATCAAAGAAAATTTCAACAAAATATCCTAAAGTATCTAAGGAAAAAATCAAATTGACCACATGCCTACAAAATCTAAGAGAGAAATCCACACACAAACAGTAGATTCCCACACTAAAAACACTACTTGGTGATGAAATCCAACGTCAGATAATTTTAATGTAGAAATGGTAGTTCGAACAATTACCCCAACAACCTACTTAATGAAACAGTCTGGTGCAAGTCTCTCCACTTATACCACCTCGAAGTGAAAATTACCCTCCGGAAATTCCAAGTGAGTCTAGTCAACGTCTGCTCCAGGTACAGTGGGACCTTCCCTCCACCGTCACCTTTGGAAAAAATCCTAAAGTTTATAGCCACTAAGGTCACCAACAGGAACAAATGTACCTGGGGGAAGATTCTACGATTCGATATACACGCAAGGGCAGAGTAACTATCTCAATCCCCTTGAACACTCCTTGATATAATCCAAGGTTTACCAACAAGTGACCCCATGCTCCTCGACAATGGTCTATCCGAGGTTTACCATTTTTAATATGTGCACATATTCTATCTTTCCCAATGAGATAGGTACGATTACCTCACTGGTTCAGACATGATCTCGTGCTTGTCTCTTTTAGGAAGAGCTTCCTAGAGCACAAATTCTACAATTGGATTTTTCCTACCGCAAGATTGCTACTTGTTTGTTTGAACTGTCTTGGAATGTTAATTATAACCTGTTCCAAGACACTACCCTAAGCTATGTTGGTGTAAAAGAGCCCTAGAAAATATAAAAATATCTAGATTTATTTTATTAAACCGTTGTTTTTAATTAGTTGTTTCTTAAGATAGAAGGTATGGAAGTGAAACTTCAATGATATTAATGACCCGACTCAAAAATACGCTAAATGCATCTATATGAAATGTGCAAATCATTTCTTTTCAATGAATCTTATTTAAGGGAAAGATTGAGAGGTTTAACAATTTTCAAAGCATCAATTCTTTCATTCTTAAACAAAATCTTTGAAAAGAAGATGATTTCTTTGAGAACTCAATTTCATAAAATGATAAATTACTAGTTCGAAATGAAATCCTTTATCAATCATATCAGAAATTACAAATCATTAAACAAACCATTTCCAAAAATAAAACCATATCTAAAACTCCTAAAAACATAAAATTAAAAACCAAAAGAAGAAACTCTAATTTTGAACCCTATCTAGAAAGTTTGAGGACGTTTTCTCTTAGTTTGTGATCGAACCAAGAAGAATTTCTACTTATCTCAGCAGAAACGAACACATCCAAAAATGGTTTGATGTGAAATTTAGGCCTTAACAAGCTAAAAGATCCTCTAAATTTCCAAATGAAAATGAAAATCAATTTTCATAAAAGTAAGGTTTGCAACAAATTCAATGGCTCAGCAAGAAAACAACATCACACCGGTAAGCTAAGGTATATGAAGGTTTCTAATATGGAGAAGCAAGAAATTAGGGCAAACACTCACTCATAAAATGCAAATTAGATGAAAAATCACACAAACGCAAAAGTTGTTGAAAGAAACTCACACATAATACTTTGACAGTCAATATAAGTTAGGGCAAACACAGAGAATCTGGCAATGTGGTTCCTAAAAAGAAAATTCTGAATTTTTCAAAAAATTTCCACAAGTCCACAGGTTCTAATGGAGAACAATGTGGTACCGCACTGTTCTGAACTAAAAATTGCGGAGGCTACCACACTGTTTTTAAATAAAAACCACAGAGGCCAAGAAAAATACAAAAAAATAAAAATTCAGATTTTCTTTTCAGGGATTCCGATAAGTTATCTAGCCAACTCAATTTTCAGACTAATCGAAATAAGAAGACTCTTAAAATTCAAACTGAAAAATAAAAAGGAAAACTAAGTTCTATTTCCCAGCGGAGTCGCGAATTTGTTATGCGGATTAATCCCTCTTGCAGACAAGAGCGATCTCCCTAGTATCCTATGGATAGCTAGAAACAAGCATCCATTTCTAAATCATTTTCTCTAGATTATATGCGATTCAGAATTATTATAAACGAAGAAAGAGGACATTCCCCTACCTTGAAACTCGATGTTCGGTGCAGTATTTTATCTAATCACTCCAAAGAGACTTCTTCAGTAAGTAGAACCTACAATCGAAGACAGACAAAAGAATTAAAAGAACCTACAAAATATAATAATTGAGAATAGCTAATCTAACTTAGTGATCAAGGAATATAAGTATTGAATTATTCATAATCATAAGAACAACTCAATGAGAAAAGGAGATCCATATGTATTATCTTGAATGAAAAGAGTAATTTTACAACCTGATGCCTTGATGTCACGTACAAGTTCCTCGCTGGGTCCTGAACAATCATTCCTCCTTCAGATTGACAAGCCTTCTTCTCTCTAAAATAGCATGAAGTTATGGAAATGAGCGTGTGATCATTCTCATACCAATAATGACTAGTGTAGAGAGTATGCTCTCTTGGGAATTTCCTTAGCAATTATGTTATACAAGCTAGGTACAATCTACAATCTACAATCTACCCTTGAGACTGAAACATGAGCTCAATTTATAGGGAAATGGAGTTAGTTTTAGTTCCATGAAGAGGGGGATGGATTCCTCCCATAAAGGGATTTGAGCTCCATGAGTGGAGGCATAGAGCTCGAACTTCTCGCGCGTCTTCTAGTTGGGAGAATATTCGTCCAGATGGGCTTCTAGAACTTACTTTTTCCTTTATTTGACTGTTTACGGGGGTCCGTAGGTTTTATAAGAAAAACGTGAGGGATGTGATGTAGTCTATAGAACAAATATATGTGGATCGACAAGAAAGAGCTAGGAAAATTGTGGAGTTAGACTTTTTAGGGTTTTAATGAGCTCTTCTCCAATTCCAAGACTTAGTTTAGGAACATCAAGGTTTTTTACCTCTAAGGGAGCACAATATAGGTGATGATGAACCTATATAGATATTCAAATGTAATGGTGACAAAATAATGTCTAATAGAGGCTTATCCTAAAAATTTAATACAAAGTACTATGACATAATGAAAATAACAGCTTCAAGGCTAAAAATTCGAAGTAGTTTGTATGATGTGGCAATTTATGGGAACCCTCCCCTTCCGCTCTGGTGGTAACCAACTCCATAAAAAGTGTAAACAACAATGAAAATGGTGTGTGGTTGTTCCTTGAATGCTTCCTGGTGCCTTGTAGAAATGTTTTGGTGCTAAGAGTAGTGGTAGAAAACTATTTCAGAGAAAATCTGCCGATGTTTCGTTATTCCTTTCCTTATTTGGTGGAAAACCCTTTATAATGGAGGAAAACACGAAACTTTTTGGATAGAAAAGTGGAGGTTAATTTTATGAGAAATTACAAAGAAACTATTTTAAAAAGGTTTAATTGATAGGGGAGATGTGGAGTGGAATGAATGATAAGCAGGAGGATAAAACCTTTTAGATATATATCATAATTGCAAATCGGGGTCAGAGCATTTAAACTTAAGACACAAACAGGATAAAATGCAATTTTTTGATGGGTTGATGACGTGGCAATGAAGTGGGACTGATCACAGATCGCACATCGGAATTTTTATTATGAAACACGAGAGTTAAATGTTGGAACTGGCAAAGTGCGATGTGTGATGAGATGAAAGGTGGGGCCCAGACAATACCGCAAATCGCACATCACAAGCTTTGATATGAGAGATGATATTTAAACATTGAAACTAGCGAAGTGTGATGTGGTGATGACATGGAAATGAAGTGGGACTGATCGTATATTGTGCATCAGAAGTTTTATTATGAAACATGGGAGTTAAATGTTGGAACTGGCGAAGTGCGATGTGTGATGAGATGAGAGGTGGGGTCGAGACAACACCGCAAATCGCACATCAGAAGTTTTCATATGAGGCATGAGATTTAAACTTTGAAACTGGCAAAGTGGGATGTGCGATGTGAACCAAGGGACATGTCATGAAAGACGGTGGGGTCACTTGCAAATCGCAAATCAAAAGTTTTGAGGGAGCGGAAGTGAATGCGGTAAGTGAAATTTGCAAAAATGCGATGCGAAAAGGTAGGTGGGGCCATTTAAATGGATTTTAAAAGTGGAAAATGAATATTTCATTAAGTCGTGGTAATATGATAAAGATATGCCCGAAGCATAAAAAAAGGCTTTATAGTGTATTCAAGGCATATCAAAGGGAAGTATGGGTCCTAGACCATACCGCAAATCACATTTCGGGGGTTTTGTAGGAGACGACAATTGTAACGTAAATGGGAATTAAAACTGCAAAGAGCCAATTGCGATGAAAGGTAAGGGGTCGACAATGTTTATTAGGTGCGATAAGTTATATCATATAATATATGATATAACCAAGGTTTTTTCGTGGTGTAGGTAAAAGCTGCGATAAAAAAAATAAATTATATGGTAAATTAAAAAGGAAATATGATATGGTTGTTGATGGGTGTGCAGAGCTGTTTTTTTAACTATAAAAATTCATTTTTATGAGTTAAAAAGGGGTTTTGAGAAGGGAAATGGGAGGCTGGACTTTGGGTTTTTTGGGAAAATGAAAGGTGAAAGAGGGAAAATGAATTGAATGAAGGTAGAAATGAAATTCTCTTACCACTACACTTTGACAACAACACTTTCATCTTATAATCAAACTGAAAAGGAAGATTGATTCCTTAGAGAATGATGACCAGACTTTGAAAATCTTTGGAAAAATTGCAGTGCTGACACTCCAAATCAAGTTCCTTCAGCAAAGATATGTTTAATTTCATGTTATGCATGTGCTATTTGTTTTACTGCATCATGAAGATATGAATCAATGGATCATTATACTCTTGTTTGCTGAATCATTTGATGACAATCTAAGAAGAAGAATTTGCAAGGGTTTTCCCCATAGTGGGTTTTTCCCTGGTCTTGGACCAATCCTGGTGTCTCTATGTGTTCATGATTCTCTTCCTTTGTTCCTTCATTAGGGGAATTTTGAGATCTAAAATGGGCCTCCTAAGGAAATTATAAAATAATATTATATTACATCATCAAAGTTTAGAGGGAAAAAAGAAAAAACTACTTTTTCAACTTATCTCCTTATTGGTTTACTCAAATTTCAAGTGGGAAAACTCGTTGGATGCATAATTTGATTCCTCATCCAAGGAGTACCCATGTTGCATAATTTTGATGAACCTTTCTAAATGAAAAATGAGGAATACATGAAAAAGTGTTTGAAATCACATTTTTTCATCTATATCCCATTTTTCCTCTAGCAGGGCCCATCAAAAGTATGCAACATGGGTACTCCTTGGACGAGGAATTAAAATTTTCATCCAACGAGTACGGCCGCTTGAAAATTGAGTAAAAACTTAGGGAGCTAAGTTTAAAATAGAAGTTGAAAAAGTAGTTTTATTATTTTATTATTTTTTAATATTTTTATTTTTTTACCCCAAAAATGGTGAATCATCCCCCTGACATCATCATCTTGAATCCTATTGGCTCTTATAAAGTTTATTTTGGTTGTAATTTTTTCTTAGGAGGCCCATTTTAGACCTCAAAAGTTCTCTAATGTACATTCCACTACTTAGATGATGATGATGGTATACAGTTGCATATGTTGATGGTTAATAAAATATATTAATATTATATAATGATATGTGGTGAACTTATTATGTTATTGAAGAAATGTAACTATAAATAAAAGAACAATGTAGCTCTATGAAAAATTAACAAACCATACCCCTTTCACTATCATAAAACATATCCATAACCAACATATAAACAACAGAAATAATGAGGATCCAACAACCATAAATTCCACATATAATATAGTCCATTTACACTTAAGATACCAAGGAAATAACCTCTTATTAATGAATGCAAAATCCAACCTGATATGGAACTACCACGTTCCACCCGAGAATATATTGTTTGATCCAAGTCTCTCTTCATCCAATCACCGCCATGCCATATTCCAACCATGAATGTGGGACTCAAACCAAAAGAACCAACTAGGGCTTCCTGAGGCTAAACCACCTCACCCTCATCAACAGAAATTGGCTTTACTACAATCATCACCGGATCACTAGGCCATAAACAAGCATGGATGCCATCAAATTTCTCCACCTACACTATGACATATTTTCATGACTCCTTGTTTCTATGCTTTACCAAAATCCACAATTTGATACAGAGATTACTAGATCATAATCAAGGCATCACACTCTAGGCTTTACCGTATATCCTCCCATTTACTAGAAAGGATACCTAGGCCTAAACATGGGAAACCATCTCTAGGATTTACTGTATATCCCGCTATTCATCTGTCGAGGAGTCCTAGGCCCACCAAGGCACACAATACCTAGATTTACTGCAACCCAAAGTTGGTTCAGGGGTCAGTAGGCCAATGGAATTATAACAATCAGCAATCTGGTTCAAGGATCACTAGGCCATGTGTTATTTCATTCAAACATCCACCTCATTCATTTTTGAATCTATCTAAAATCCAACTAAACCTAAGGATCGTATCACACAATTTCTATCTAGAAATGGAAAGGAAATGTTAAAAAACACTGTCACACCTAGAAAAACCCATGCTAATGACAACTAGAGAACAAAGAACACACTTGCATAACCATGCATGCCAAATCTAGCATTGAAATCACACATGAAAATTTATACCTACAAGTAAACCTGTTGTAGTTTCTTGATCCTACTCTTCCTTGCTTGATCTTTTCTTCCTCTTTGCCTTCTTTTCCTTTCTTGATCCAATGTTGAAGTGCTCCAAGAAAACTCTGAGTGTCCAAGACTTTGAGAGAGAGAATAGAGGGAGAGCTTCAAACTAAACTGACAAAAAATGTTACACTGACAAAAGATACCAACTAATCTTCATAATCCTTTTTATTAATGAGGCCTCTATTTTCTTCATTTTCCATTATTTTCATCCTCACATGAAACTTATGACCTTCACCTTCCTTTTCTCCTAATTTCCATTATTTTCATAAATAAATTAACAAAATGAAAAATTTCCTTTCCAAATTCCTTTTTCATTTCCTTATCCATAATAAACCAAATGAACACCCATACTAGGAATTTTTTCCCAACATTCAGCTTGGATAAGTGTCCCATAACCGTGGTTATTAGTTTTCCTTTATTTAATTTCATTACATGGAATTTGAACCAAGGTTGTTACATGTCTTATGGCTTGTGACATGCTATTCTTGACTAAAATATGCTACAAAACCTAGTGGTTACTCTTCATTGCGCATGGTGCTAACCCTGTTTACCCAAACCACAACGCAATCCCACAAAAACTTATGTGATTTGTAAGACCACCAACATGGACTCATTATTTTTAAGGTAGATTTGACATTAGATTCTGACATTTCCGTTATTGAAACACAACATAAACCAACTATTCGACCCTCTATCAGTGAGTCATTCCTTTATTCTCATTTAAAAAGGTTCACGACACATAACAATATGGGTCCATACCATCCTATATCATGACCATAAACAATTGTTCCAAAACATATTAATAGTATAGACATTTGGATAATTAAACAGAGTTATAAACCATCAAAAAAGTTGTAAACCATTATATATGACACTAGAAATTAACACACATAACATTCACATGAATATGCAACAAGAGACTAAAATAACTCTCCCAAACACTAGCTTGTATTCATATTCCTAGAATATGCATGGTGTCCAAGACTTAATAAGTTAATTCAAAAGTATCATCGACCATTCATGAAAATGCTACACAAAAATGGTAACCAGAAGAAAAACATTAATACTAAGCTCATATCATTAGAGACCAAAACCATTACAACAAGGTTGTAAAGCAACAATCGATTTAACTACACGCCCACAGAATATAAACAAATGGCACTAGCACATTTGAGACTCTAAGAATCCTTCTGTGCTTGGTCGTATAACAACCTCTCAACATTATACTACCATATCATGTTGCTAATTCTTTGACCAACCCACCCAACCCCAACTTCATCTTCAATGAGTTGTCTTATTGCTGCTTCGAACCCTCTTGAATCCTCCTAGCTTTTTGCCCAACTAGTCTAGTTGTCTTGAGAGGCCATTAATATATTTCTCTTGTCCTCCTAAGTTATCCGATGTGTGCTAATTATTGTTGAGCTTCAACAAGATGATGAGCTTAGTGAAAAGCATCGCCTTCACTAAGTGGGCCCGCAAGCTATTTTTGGTGCAAAGTCTATTTTTAGACTATGTCTATTTTTAGACATGTCGATCATATTCTATGAGTTGCACGATGCTATTTGTGGATGGTTGATCAAGTTGGAAAAATATAGGGACTTATATTTTTAGACACATTGGGCGGAGTCTATTTTTAGACTGCCAGTCTAAAAATAGATATGTCGAATATTATTATGTCCTAATAATATTTGGACTCTAAACATTATCTTATTCTATTGGATCACTTCAGTTAATTGCAAAGATGTGGCACAGCAGCTGACAGAAGGAATTACGCTATTCCTGAGGGTTTACTGGAGCTATTTAATGGAGGACTTCAGTTAGAAATTATGTGACAGAGTTTGGTGGAGTTGGAGAAGTAGTTGGTGGAGTTGTATTTAGTTTAACTCAGTTAGACTCAGTTGAGCTAGTTGTATCTAGTCTAACTGATTGATACACTAGTGAGAGTGGAGTGAATTGATTATTTAATTAATTCACAAATAATAACTCATTAATCAACTGAAGAATACATCAGTTAACTATAGTGCATGGCAGTTTCAGTGGAGACCAATGGAGAGATAGGTGAAAGAGCAAGTGTGACTATCAGTTGTGACTATAGTGATGCATTGATTGCATCCAAAACTTAGTGGAGATGCCAATGAGGATTGCGCAGTCAATCCAAGAGTAATTTGAATTCATTCAGAGCTATTCTTCAGCAGGGATTTCACAGTAGAGGCAAGCTAGCAGGTGGCAAAGATCGGTGCATGGATTTGCAAGATCGGGCCTGATTAGTGTGTAGAAATTTTATTGTACTGAGAGCTTGATATGATCATCTTTGTATGAGGATTTTTACATGATATCTATGACATATATTATATATAGATAGTTGGTTTTTTCAAATTCAGGCTTTCCCATTAAAAAACTGTGTTAATGTGTGTGAATTTTTATTGTTTCATGTGTGCATTGCAATCTTGATTTAATTTCCGCAAATGATCAATGGTGGAATAGATTTTATATTTTGCATGAAGTTAAAATAGTGTGAGATCAGGAGAGTATTGGAAATATAACACATAATTTATATAATTTCTACATGGTATCGGAGTATTATTGATCATAGGAGATTGCAATTATTGAAGCGATTTAGTTTTGTGCTGGTGGAATTTGAATTTGCTGCAATGTTTTCTTGGTGTCGAAGTTGAGCATTCATTGAAATGTATTTCAACGGATTGTGATTATATTATGCCATTGATGGGAGCTCAAATTACATAGCATGTAAGGATAGGATGGAGATGGTGCTGGATGATAATGGGATGAAGGAGTTCATCGATAGTGATGTTCCTAAGCCGGGTTCTAGCGATGCAGCCGCACTTGACGCATGGAAAAAGAAGGTAGCAAAGTGTCGAAGGATTCTGTTGGAAGGTGTGAAGGACCACATTATGTCTAGCCTTCATGGTAAAGCCACTCCATTCTTAATGTGGAAGGCTTTTATAGACTTGTTCCAAAGCAAAAGCGACCAGAGGAAGTTGGCGCTTAAAGACAAGCTCGGGAAAATAAAAATGGAGAAAGGAGACAGTATACCAAAATACCTCATGAAGTTTTTCCACTGCACGGATGAGCTGGGAAGTGTGGGGGTTATTGTTGATGAAGAAGACTTGGCGATCTTGGCTCTCCTTGGGCTTCCAAAGAGTTGGCATAGCTACGAAGGCTTTGTCAATGGATGGGAGTGACTTTGGTCGGATCTTGTGCAGGACAAGATAAGGCAGGGTACCAGGGATGGATCTTCATCAAAGAATGAAGATGAAGAAAATTGTGCTTTGGCTGCCAAAGCAAGGAAAGGGAAGGGGAAGAAAAATCCTTCTCAATCCGCTGCTAAAGGCAAGAAGCAATATTTGTCCAAGGTGAAGTGTTTTCACTGTCACCAACACGAGCATTTCACCACTAATTTCCCACAGAAGAAGAATAATAAGAAGGTTGCTGGATCTCCAGCAGAAGTGTAATGATATTTTGAGCCTGAACCACTGTGATCCATGTACAGTTCAGTGTGAATGGGATCCAATTAATAGTTTCTGGGTACATCTTTCATGACTGAGAGTAAAATAGGATTTTGTGTAGGCTGGCGGTGCGCTCTTGCAAATACGAAATCAGACGGAAATAACACTTCATTTCATTAATATCAAAGAACTGAAATTTGCTTACAGACATAATGGAAATAAAACTAGCTAGGGCGCTGGTAGCTATCTCTGAGAAGAGATGTGGCAGCTACAGGCCTCTGAACTGAGTTACAATGAGGCTCGAGGGCCTATTTATCATTTAGAAACAATGGGAAATTCTAAACATCCAAAACCCTAACCGTAGGAGATGAAGCGCCAAAACTTTGGGCCCCGTTTGGGTAAATTCGTGTTTCAACTTCCTAGGGGTGTAACTTTGGTGTTGAATGCGCTCAATGAAGCTACTTGCTTTGTCAACTTCAGGCTGGACATGAGATGAATTGGCCTGAGCAGCTGCAAATGGCATGGCTACGTCAATGGGACATAGTGGCTGGAATCCCAAGCCCACCTGAAAGGGGCTATGGCCGATTGAACTGTGGAGAGCCTGATTATAACTATGTTGTACATAGGGGAGGCTCTCGTCCCATGTGCGTGAATGCTTTGAATTATACATGTGCAGAATGTTAACAATCATTCTGTTGATGACCTCTGTCTGGCCATCTGTTTGGGGATGGAAAGCTGTGGACTTGGTGAGCTTGGTATCCAACATCGACCAGAGGCTGGACCAAAATGTGCTGAGGAACCTGCTATCCCGATCTGATATGATAGACTGTGGGATCCCAAAGTGCACCCACACTCGTTCAAAGAAGAGTTTAGCGGTGGCTTCTGCTGTGATATTCTTCTTGCAGGCCGCCATAATGGCCATCTTCAAGAATCTGTCGACGACCACAAAAACACAGTCATTTCCCTGCTTAGTAGAAGGCAGGCCCGACATGTAATCCATGGAGATGGATTCCCAAGGTCGACTAGGGGTAGGTAGAGGAGTATATAGGCCTTGCTTCTTGATGTTCGGTTTGGCAATGGCACAAGCAGTGCAGGATCTGATGTGCTTCTCGACATCCTTTCGAAGGTTCGGCCAATAGAAATACTTCTGTAGTATTGCTACTGTTTTCTCGACCCCGAAATGCCCAGCGACTCGACTGTAGTGTGCTTCCCATATCATCCTGGCACGCTCGCTTGAAGGAACACAAAGGTGTCCCATGTGACATAAAAGTGCATCTTGGAGGTGAAAATTTGGAACTTGCGTACCCCCCAAGAGTGCCTTGTAAGTTTGGCCAAATTCTGGGTCACTCTCATAGAGAAGCGGCCAATCAAAAGTCTCGTGCCCACAAGAGTTGAGCACAGTGTTGAGTGCCACGATCGGTGGTCGGTTGAGGTAGTCTGCAACATGATTGTGCTACCCTTCTTGTACTTGATGTTCAAATGAAACTGTTGCAGATATGTGGACCACTTCTGATGGCGATCATTCTGCAACTTCCCTTGTGTCTATATGAACTGCGGGGGCCTATGGTCTGTGTGGATGATTGTTTCCTTCCCCAAAATTTAATGCTTCCATTGTCGACAGGCTTGCACAATGGAGTACATTTCTTTTTCATATGTGGGGTACTTGCGAACTGTGTCAGACAATGTCTCACTGTGAAATGGCACTGGATGTCCCTGTTGAGTAAGAACTGCCCCAATAGCATAGTTAGAGGCATCTGTCTCGATCTCAAATGGTTGTTGCAAGTCTGGTAAAGTGAGCACTGGGGCAGAACAGAGGCGATTTTTCAATTCTGTGAATGCCTTCTGTTGAGGTTCCGACCAAAAAAAATTTTCTCTCGCTCCTCCCTTAGTGACTTGACTCAAGGGCCAAGTGATATGAGAGAATCCCAACACAAACCTCTGGTAGAAATTAGCAAGACCCAGAAAGCTGAGAAGCTCTGTTATAGTGGTTGGGGATGGAAAATCCCAAATGACTTGGATCTTGGCTGGATCCACATGCACCCCCCTTTCATCAATAATGTATCCTAGATATTGAACCTGGGTCATGCCAAAAGTGCACTTCTCCAAATTGGCACACAAATTGTGTTGTCGCAGTGTTTGGAGGACTTGTCGGATGTGGTGAAGGTTCTCTTCCCAAGTCTGGCTAAAGATCAGAATGTCATCCAAGTACACCACTACAAATGAGTTGGTGAATGGCCGCAAGATGTCATCCATCATCCTCATGAAGGTGGCTGGAGCATTCGTCAACCCGAAAGGCATGACCAGCCATTCGAAAAGGCCTTCCTTGGCTTTGAAGGCAGTCTTCCACACATCGGAGGGTTCAATTGGTACCTGGTGATACCCAGACTTCAGGTCGATCTTGCTGAAATATTTTGCACCTTTGAGTTGGTCTAGAAGGTCATCAATCTGTGGGATTGGGTACCTATTCCGGACAGTGATCTTGTTTAGTGCCCGATAGTCAATACAGAGTCTCCACGTTCCATCCTTCTTCTGTACCAACACGATTGGGCTCCCACAGGGCGATGAACTTGGTCGGATGTGACCTTACTACAACAGCTCCTGAATCTGCCTCTTGATTTCATCATTCTCCAGAACAGAGCGCCGATAGATCGGTCCATTAGGTAGTGGCGCACCTGGGGTCAGATCAATCGGGTGCTTGACCTGACAGTGCAGAGGAACCCCTATGGGTGAGGTGAATATGTCCTCATACTCCTCCACAACCTTATCCATTTGTTGTTGTTGTGCAGAGGAGCCCTTTCTGGAGGTCGTGGCCACAGTCTTCTTCTTGCCTTGGGGGCGGATCATCATGAAAACGAATTTCCTGGTTTGGGAAATGAGCTTACTGCATTGTTTTGCAATAACCAAAGAGATAGCGGAAGGAGGTGGTACCTCTGGTATCCTGTACAACTTATTTCCCAAAGTAACAATAACAGCATGAGGTCGAGACTCATACACAGCATGACGCTTCCACAAGTATGGTTGTCCTAATAATACATCAGAAACATCAATAGGAGCAACGTCACATAATACCTCATCTGTGAAGGGCTTGATGCTATAGGGAAGGCGACACTGCCGGCTGACGCAGAGATCTCGTCCTTGGTGAACCCACCCTATGGTGTATGGATGTGGGTGAGCTATGGTCAGCAAGCCCAACCGCTTCATGGCGTCTGCTGAAATGAGGTTCTTTTGGCTCCCATTTTCGACAATGAACTGTACCGGGGAGCCCTTTACCCACATCTGGGAGTGGAAGAGACGTTCCTCCTCCTCCGGATCTTCCAGTTCCTCCTTTTGGATCTTTGTAGTGGCAAGAGTGGCATTAGGCTCCGCATCAATAATCTGTTTCCCTTTTTCATTCACCTTTTCAGGTTCTGATTCGGAGTCAGAGCATGCATCTGACTCAGAAGCCCTCATCTCGGCCACTAGCGACTGCTTGGCCCGAAACTCACTTGTGTTGTGAGTGGAGCTCTTATGGAACTCACACCACTTTCCCGTGTCCTTCTTTGGCTTGGCGGTGCTGTTATTTTCTTGTGGCTTCGATGAGTTGTCTTTAGCCGCCATGTCTTGGCTCTATCCTTTGTTTTGTGGTTTGGAAGCACCTTTCCCTTGCTTTTGATTCGCAAATCCAAAGTCTCGCTTCTTCTGCTTGAATTTCTGCTCAATCTTGGCAGCATACCGGTATGTCGTACCAAGCGAGGAGATGTCGAGGAACTCCATTTCCTCCTGAATGTATCTGTGCAGACAGCTGCGATACTTTAGCACTAGATGTTTCTCTGAATCTTTGATACCCAACTTTGTGCGCAGGGTATGGAACAGATTCGTCAGCTCATGCACATCTTGATCCCTTTGTTGTCGCAACGTGGTCCATTGTATGTACTTGTCCTCATAGCTCCCCACGGGATAGTACTGTTCCGTGACGGCGTCTCGGAAAGAATTCCAAGTTGGTACGGCCGAGAACAGAGAGGGTTCTGTCTGGTCCTTGTTCTCACAGTAGGTTTCCCACCAGTCCTTAACATGGGGGGTAGCTTTGAGGAGTGCAAAAATATTCTTCTCCCGGTCTGAAAAGTCATGAACAGAGAAATATCCTTCTAATAGATTCAACCATCTATCTACGGCATCTGCGTCTATTTGACCCTCAAATATGGGAATGTCAAAATTTACTTGTACCTTAAAGGGAGTCGCAACTCCAGAGTGGCTACTGGATGCATATGCGCCGCCGGTGGGCAGCCGTTGAAGGATCCGAGCAAAGCTATCCATCATCGCGTTCCTTTGTTTTTCGAGGGCCTCCTCGAGCAATATTTTGATAGGATCTCCTGCTCCCTCATCTTTCTTTTCGTCCCCCATGGGCGTCCGTCGAGGTTTGCGAGGTTGATCTTGTAAAGGTTCCACCAGATCAAGCCCTAGCTCCTTATACCCCGACCTCGTTGGGGACATGCAAAGAAGGATCGAGAAAAAGCAGACCGCTCTGATACCACTGATCCGGATTTATGCAGGAACGCAAAAGAATAAACATATAACCATAAATATAGAGATGCAGCGGAAATAACACTTCATTTCATTAATATCAAAGAACTGAAATTTGCTTACAGACAGAATGGAAATAAAACTAGCTAGGGCGCTGGTAGCTATCTCCGAGAAGAGATGTGGCAGCTACAGGCCTCTGAACTGAGTTACAATGAGGCTCGAGAGCCTATTTATCATTTAGAAACAATGGGAAATCCTAAACATCCAAAACCCTAACCCTAGGAGATGAAGCGCCAAAACTATGGGCCCCGTTTGGGTAAATTGGTGTTTCAACTTCCCAGGGGCGTAACTTTGGCATACGATCTCCGTTTGACGCGTACCATACTTCGTTAGAAAGATATATCCGAGGGCTACAAATTTGGAACGAGAAACATCGGTCCATGGACCCATGTTGCTCTCCGTTTTCCCAAAAAACGTCGTTTAGGTCCTCAAAACGGCTCCGGAAGCTTAGGACCCGAAAAACTGCTAAAAATAGTAAACTGTGCCGAAACTGAAAAACTGAAATAGACAATGGTGGAGCCCCAAGTGGAATAGGCGGGTGACCACCAATATCCACCTGGATCACAGAGACAAAGATTTGTTTAGTGATCTGGAGGAAAATGATCTTGGAGTGCACATCAAGATGAGCGATGATGGTATATACAGTGCGACTAGTATCGAGACCATTTCCTTTGAGAGGGAGTCCGGTAAACCTTTCATCTTGAAGGATTTCATTCATGTTCCAGGATTGAAGAAGAATCTTATCTCCGTGGCAATGTTGGAAGACAAGGGTTATGGTGTTGTTTTCAGTGAGGGAAAAGCCTTCCTTCGACATAAAACAACTGGTCAAAGCAGGAGGATAGGGATTCGAGTTAAGAATCTTAATCAATTGCAGGTAGATGATTGTGCTACAATGGCAGGCAAAGCAGAAGGAGTGGTGAGCCAGGATGAGGGCGGATTGTGGCATAGGAGATTGGGACATCTTCACCATAATGCTTTGAAAATTTTGCAGCATATTTCTGCTGGGCTTCCCAAAGGTACACTTGCACAATCAGATCAGTGCAAGGGATGTACTTTGGGAAAATTTGTGAAGACCACTTTTCATGAGAAGGATAGTCATGCCTCGATGATCCTTGAGAGAATTCACACAGACATGTGTGGACCTTCTCGGTTGCTTCAACAACAAAGCACAGGTATTATGTGATATTTGTTGATGACTTTTCTCGTAAGTGCTGGATCTTCTTCATGCAGAAGAAGAGCGAGACATACTCAAAGTTTTGTGAGTTCAAGGCGTTGTTTGAGAAAGAGTCGGGGAAGCAGGTGAAAGCTCTAAGGAGTGATAATGGTGGTGAATACATCTCTAGAAAATTCAAAGACTTTTGTAGCAAAGAAGGAATTTGAAGAGAGCTCATAATGCCTCATAACCCACAACAGAATGGGGTTGCGGAGAGAAAGAACAGAACGATTGTGGGTGCTGCACAAGCAATGTTGCATGATCAAGGCCTTCCCATACTCTTGTGGGCTAAGGCATGCAACACTGCGGTTTATGTGCAAAACCATTTTCCTCATAGAGTACTTTGAAGATTTTTGGCTCACCTGTTTACATTCATGTGACGAAGGATGCTAGGAAGAAGCTGGAGCCGACCGCGGAGGTTGGGATATTTGTGGGGTACACAGAAACACCCCACAATTATCTTGTGTATTTTCCAGACAGTCGGATGACTGTTGTGGGATGGGATATCAAATTTCATGAGGAGAAAGCCATGAAGTTGTCGCTTGAGAGGGAGCAACACTTGCATGCAGAGGAGGAGCTACTTGTTCCTAAAGATGAATCTCAAGATGTGGATCAGCCACAAGAGGAGATTCATGGAGTGGAAGAAACCACTCATGCAGCACCAAACATCAGAGGGCGGAAGCGCACTACAAAACTTGAGCAACTGAATCTTGATGCAGTGCACAATGTAGGAGTTCCTACATCACAGCGCAGATAGAGACAGTCACCTGACTGATTTACTGGATACATGGCTCTGATAAGCAAATGTATCATGACAGAGCCATCCTCTTTTGAGGAAGCTATGGAGGATCCCGCATGGGTAGATGCCATGGTGGAAGAGTATGATTCAATTGTCAGAAATAGTGCATGGGATATTGTCCCAAGGCCGGAAGGGAAATCGGTGGTAGGTTTGAGATGGATCTACAAAGTGAAGCAAGCTAATGATGGGAGCATTGAGAAGTATAAGGCAAGATTTGTTGTTCGGGGCTTCTCACAGATCGAGGGGATCGACTATGAAGAAACCTTTTC
This sequence comes from Pinus albicaulis, assembly GCA_034641835.2. Taxonomy (NCBI): domain Eukaryota; kingdom Viridiplantae; phylum Streptophyta; class Pinopsida; order Pinales; family Pinaceae; genus Pinus; species Pinus albicaulis. The sequence goes on from MU968480.1 coordinate 42,047,852, forward strand.
ACCTGTCACAAGGTATTCTTCCATACAGACCATCCTTTCTCTCTCAGCACAAATGGGTTGGCACATTCATTAGACAGATGTGAAGACTACGTTCCTCAATGGAATCATTGAGGAGGAGGTGTAAATTGAGTAGCCTGAAGGACTCGAAATATTCAGCAGCAAGTCGCATGTGTGGAGGCTCAAAAGAGCATTGTATGGGCTGAAACAAGCACCCCATGCTTGGTACACACGGATAGACAGTTATTTCATCGGACTTGGTTTTGCCAAGAGTGAGGCGGATCCAAAGCTATACCAGATTGTGGTGGAGGGTAAGCTTTTGATCATTGTGCTTTATGTAGATGATTTAATACTGACAGATGATGAACTGTTGATACACTCATGCAAGGAAGATCTTGCAAAGTAGTTTGAGATGAAGGACTTGGGCCTCCTTCATTATTTCCTGGGATTGGAAATTTGGCAGCGGAAAGGTGAATTGTTTGTGTCTCAAGGAAAGTATGCCCGGGAGATACTGGAGAAGTTTCACATGCAAGGCTACAAGCCTATCGACACTCCTCTTCCTGGTGGTTGGAGGAAGGAGGATGCTACATCGGCAGAGGTAGTGGATGCCACTGTTTATCTATAGTTGGCTGGTTTGCTCATGTATTTAGTCAATACAAGACCAGACATATGCTATGCTGTGAACTAGCTTTCGCAAGCAATGGTGAAGCCTACCAAGCTCTTTTGGAAGGCAGGCAAGCATGTCCTGAGATATCTCAGGGGCACATCTGGGTATGGATTGTGGTACAGATAGTCAGATGAGGTGAAGATGCATGGCTTCAAGGATGCAGATTGGGCAGGAAGCCCAACGGATAGAAAGAGCACATCTGGAGGTATTTTCAATATTGGATCTACAACAGTTTCTTGGTACAGTAGGAAACAAATATCTGTGGCACTTAGCTCAGCAGAGGCTGAGTACATGGCGGCAAGTTTGGTTGCATGCGAGGCTATATGGATGAGGAAGATCCTAATCGGTTTGTTTGGTTCTCTTTTAGATCCTACCGTGATATATTGTGATAATCAAAGTTGCATTAAACTCTCGGTTAATCCAGTATTTCATGATAGATATAAACATATTGACATCTGGTACCATCATATCAGAGATTGTGTGCAGCAGAAGATCATGTTGCTTTCCTACATTCCTATGGAGGATGAGGATGCATATATTCTGACGAAGGCGCTCACCAGGAGCAAATTCGAATACCATAGAGACAGGATCAGGGTGGCAGATAATCCCTAACTTGTTTAGAGGGAGTATTGAGATTCAACAAGATGATGAGCTTATTTAAAAGAGTCGCCCTCACTAAGTGGGCCCACAGGCTATTTTTGGCACAAAGTCTATTTTTAGAATATGTCTATTTTTAGACATGTCGGTCATATTCTATGAGTTGCAGGATGTTATTTGTGGATGGTTGGTCAAGCTGGAAAAATAGATGGACTTATATTTTTAGACATATTGGGTAGAGTCTATTTTTAGACTGCCAGTCTAAAAATAGATATGTCGAATATTATTATCTCTTAATAATATTTGGACTCTAAACGTTATCTTATTCTCTTGGAGCACTTTAGTTAAGTGCACAGATGTGGCACAGTAGCTGACAAAAGTAATTAATCTATTCCTGAGGGTTTACTGGAGCTATTGCATGAAGGAATTTAGTTATAACTCATGTGACATAGTTTGGTGGAGTTGGAGAAGTAGTTGGTGGAGTTGTATTTAGTTTAACTCAGTTAGACTCAGTTGAGCTAGTTGTATCTAGTCTAACTGATTGATACACTAGTGAGTGGAGTGAATTAATTAGTTAATTAATTCAAAAACAATAACTCATTAATCAACTGAAGAATACATTAGTTAACTATAGTGCAGGGCAGTTTCAGTGGATACCAGTGGAGAGATAGGTGAAAGAGCAAGTGTGACTATCAGTTGTGACTATAGTGATGCATTGATTGCATCCAAAACTCAGTGGAGATGCCAATGAGGATTGCACAGTAAATCCAAGAGTAATTCGAATTCATTCAGAGCTATTCTTCAGCAGGGATTGCGCAGTAGAGGCAGGCTAGTAGGTGGCAAATATCGGTGCATGGATTTGCAAGATCGGGCCTGATTAGTTTGTAGCAATTGTATTGTACTGAGAGCTTGATATGATCAGATTTGTATGAGGATTGTTACATGATCTCTATGAAATATATTATATACATATATTTGGGTTTTTTAGCTTCAGGCTTTCCCATTAAACAATTGTGTTAATGTGTGTGAATTTTTATTGTTTCATGTGTGCATTGCAATCTTGATTTAATTTCCACAAATGATCAATGGTGGAATAGATTCTGTATTTTTCATGAAGTTAAAATAGTCTGAGATCAGGAGAATCTTGGACATATAACACATAAGTTATATAATTTCTACAATTATTGTCCAAAATATCTCTTCCCCTACTCAGCTCAACTCTACCTTGTTTTTTATTGCTTCAAAATATCTCTAGATTCCTACTTTCCACAATCTCCCTGGTCAACTCCATATTCTGCAAAATTGTAATCATCAATATTCCTTACATAGCCTCCTCCCTCAGGCACCAGTGTCACCCTTTTGCATGGTGTCCACATTCAGCACGCCCTATATGCCTCGTCAACCCCATATTGCACTTTTACTATGCCATCCCTATGTCGCGCTCTGTCTCTTCCTTTCTATGGTCTTGATCCCTGTTGTGCATACCTACAATGCCAAAAAAATTCAAAAAAAATTGGGCTTAATAAGCCCTCACCACAAAAATGTGGCTCGTCCTCAAGCCACTTAGTCCTGCATCAAAGCAATATTCTCTTTCATAGCCTTATGTAAGCTTTCCCTTATCTATTCCTAGGCTTTGATCTTGTCTTTTATGTGCTCCATTCTGGTGGTTGGATCCTTAGTGACAGCATTGTCATCCTCACCATTTATATTCTGCAAATTATTTAGTAGTTCATTGAACTCATAAAAAATCATCATAACCTCATCCTAGAGATTTGTCCAAGAATTTTTTTCCTCGCATATTTTAACCACAAATTACCTAAGTTGTGACTTATCATGCATTGCTTAGCTTCTGTTAGTTGGGTTCATATTTCCCATTGTTTGATAAAACTGGTGGATCTGTTCATCTGCTTCATGTATTTATTTAGTAATACTTTTTACAACTGAAACCTCAGATAACGAGTTCCAAAATTGATCACCTTTCTCTACCACGTCATGACACTTCATGTCATACTAAGCCAATTTTTATTTATTCTATCGTGTCATTCCTTACATTGTTGATATTTTTATGACAGTTGTGGTTGGTTCTTGGCTTCAAACTCTGTCACTAATTCCTTCATTCCCTAAATGGCTTCCTTGATTTTCATTTCCATGTCCTGGGCAGGGGTCTTCTCATGTATTAACCCCTCAATGTACTCATCGTAAACCTGAGTAAAGTAATTGTGCCATTCTAGATTATCTTCCTTTAGCTTATGTATCTCCTAGTGCATTTGTTCCTCTACCTTATGGTTTTGTGCCAAATCTACCTTTGTGGTGGATAACCTGTCATGTAAATCCTAGGATGCGTCATGCTACAAATACATCAAATCCTCCAAACTCGTCTCTAATAGTATAATCTTTATGTACAAAGTGGTAGATAAGTTTTTCCATGTAGGCACTTCCCATATTTCTATTGTAGAACTTGGAATCTCATACACTCACTACAACTACTAACCTGACAACATCATGTGGGTTTACGATTGAACCTAGGGCTGCGACCTAGATGCCACAGAAGGCTTACCTCCCAATTTTTTTTTACTAAAGAAACAATCATTTTGGAATTCATCTCCCTTATAATCTACTTTAATTGGTCATACCTGGCCATAGTGACATTTTTCATTTGTTCCCTAATGCGCTCAAATTAATCCTTTGTCAATATGGTCTAAACTGGGGATGCGTAGGTGGCCTATCGTTTCTTCCTGGCCTTTGTTGTATATGGCCTTCATGTGTTTCTCCTTAGCACTCTTTTCTTTTATTACTATGGCTACCCTCTTGAGGTAACACGTTCCTCTTATGGTTCTTACTTTGGAACAACCAATGATAGGGCCTCCTATTAATCTTGGCCTAATGGGGCTCCATTCGTTTCCTCCCCACTTGAGGTTGTCTCGAAATTATAAGAGACTTCCTTTGGGGTCCTCCATGTAGGGTCCCATGCATCTATTATACCCTCAATTTTTTCCACAATCATTTTATAGGGTTTCTTATGCTAGCACTTATGTGGGTATATTTTTGAAAGAACCCAAATATGGTGAGGGTCTACCCTAGAATGCATTATACCCTTATGTGTTTTGATGCTCTCAGCAGGAAAGTGTTGTGTTTCCTTGATGATATTCTATATCACATCTCCTTGCAAGAAAAAATGAATATTCTTAGTTTCTTACACTTGAGATCATTAGAAGCCCACAATTTATGAGACTCGATCGTTGCAATGGGTTTTGTTGGATCCACCACTGACTGGAAATGTTCTAGCCTATCCCACTCAACAAATGCTATTAGAATTAATAGCCATAGATAAAGAAAATTTTCATCTATTTCCTAAGTATCCAAGCAGTCTTCTTTAATTCCTTCAATAGAAAAGGATCCCATGCAAACTACTCCACTTCATCACATCGATCTGCCACAATAATGACTCCTCCAGGCACCTTGTTCACCCGACACTTCCATAATAATTTACAAGAAATTTCCTATGATGTAAACCTTGGTTGGCATCATCTTAACAAGAGGTCCTCATACCAGTGGCATATACCTCGCCTCATCTCTGCAACCCACAACTGTTATTGTATCTTTTGCCTCTTTATTGAGCTTTAGTTTTGTATCCTCTGGTGTCGGCTCAAAAATTTTATTATTTTGAGTTTCCTTTATTTTTAATGTTATCTTGTCCTTCTCTTATTATGGGGATAAATGGAATTTTTTGCGCTTCTTCCACTCTTTTATCACTTGTCTTTCTTCTTCCATTTTGGTCAGCCTTCTACTCTTTCTCCACTTCCACTTCTTCCTTCAACTCCTCTCTTCACAACCCTTTGGTTTCCTTAAACTTATTTTCTAACTCTTTGTTTATGGCCCTCTCCTCAACTACTAGTACTACTCACCTATATGCACTCATCCATTATCCTGACATTGCATTCCCAAGGTATTATTCTCCTTAATTGCACCACTTGACATGAACTTCCATTATAAAAGATATATTTTTCACTATAAACTAGAAAAATACCTTTCCCGATTATAATTAAGATATTTTCACTAAAAAATTTCCCCATATGCCCATATCTTCCCCATAATCATCGATTATTCATGCAAATCAGGCTCATTAACTATATGGTAGGATTTTTTCCATGTTAAATTTCTTACCACCTTTTTCCATCAAGCACAACTAAATTAACGTTACTTGGACCCCTCTTGTCGATATCATCTATGCCACATGTTTATTCACCTATCCCATTCACCAGTTAATCTCGGATAAGGGCACCCCCAACACTATGCACTACCCAATATTCCTTGTTGTGTGGACAACAATCCACTTACCCTAAAACTTAAGAGAGAAAATTTTCCTTTAACCTAACTCCTTTCTCTTTTAAACCTCCTACTACTAATTTCGGTCTACCTTATTTATGTACAAATGGTAGACTAACTCCCTCTATTCTTTATGCATGGTGCATAGGAGCTTGCTTGTCCCTATAGATTTTCAACATATGTCCATTTATGAACCCTTCGTGTAGCATGCTATCCATATTTCCCAACTATATCACACCACCATCAATCACATGTTGAATAATATAAGGTCCCATATAGTGCCTTTGGAATTTACCTGAATTCTTCAAGAATATGTTATCATATAGAACCATTAAGTCTCCCTCTTGAAATGTCTTATGCTTTATCATTCATTCATACCATGCATTATATCGAGTTTTTTGTAATTTATGTTAGAAACTAGCTAACATTCGATCTTCTTCCAGCTATAATAGGTCTTGTAATCACTTCTCCATTGCTTTAGATTTTCTCATCTCGGTAGCTAGAATAATGCACACGCTAGGAACTAGAAACTCCATCAACATGATAGCTTCCACCCACACACCAATTGGAAAGGTGTATGCCCAGATAAGTTTTTACATGTAGTTCGATAAGCCCATAAAACTACAAGGATTCTCAAGTCCCAATCATCATGTTGCACATAATATACCTTGGTGAGAGAAGTTTCCAATATTTTATTAAAAGCCTCTACCATCCCATTTTCCTTGGGATGATATGGGGTAGTCTTCTAATGATAAATCTCAAACGCTTCCATCAATGTTTTTATTGTATTGTTTAGAAAATGTGTTCCTTGATTGGTCATTAGAATTCTAGGGAACCCAAACCTGGTTACCAACTAGTGAAACAGAAACTCTGTAATGATATCCACGATGAAGTCTTTCATTGACACAACTTTAGCCCACCTAGTTAAATAAATTTTAGCGGTAATAATGTATCATGCTCTAGTCCTTCTCGTTGGAGGATCAATTGGTGCAATAAATTCAACGGCCCACTTTTCCAACATTTGTAGAGTGAGTTGGAGGTTTAGGGGAGTCTCATCTCGTAGAGACGACCTTCCTACCTCATGACATATGCCGGAGGTTCTACAATACTCTTTAGAATTTATATGTATAGTATGCCACCATAGTCCAACATATAAAATATTTTTCATTGTATCTTGGCCTGTGTAGTGATCCCCTATGACCCGTACATGTGCTTCCACTAGGATCATAGGTCACTCATGTTTTGTGACACATCTTCTCAATATTTTGTCAGTCCTTAAATTATACAATGCTCTAGCAATAAATTAATAGTCCACTGCTTTGACCACAAGTTTCTTCTTCTATGCTACTGTATACCCTTATGGTGCCATCCTCGCATTCATAAAATACACAATATAAGAAAAATAATCATCTTGTTGATGAGAAATTCTAGAAACCTGTGTATTTTTATTGAAGAGCTCGATGTTGCGAGTGAACACTTCACCCATATTTAGGGGAAAGAAGCTGATACATATGATAGGAAGAATGATAGACCATGAATTTATAGGTAAAGGGAACTCTTCCTATTATTTTTATTAGCCTCTTGCCCTTGAATATGGGTGAAGAGTTCACCTGAAACGTCGAGCTCTTAGAGAAAAATACATCAGTTTCCAGGATTTATCATCAACATTATGTTCGCGACTATGGAAACATACATGATTTAAAAATAATCATATACCATCGTTACCGCGAATAGTTGTGCATATGGAAATTTTTCCTCCAAGTTATATGCCTCTTCGCATGAAGTTAGACATGAAAGGTGATCAATACCTAGATTCAATATCCTCAACTTAAGTATTACTTGGAATTCATACTCCTGAAAGTATAGAAACCATCTGCAGATCCTCCCCCCCAACACAAGCTTGTTAACCAGGTGTGTTAAGGTAGAATGGTTTGTATATAAATTGAATTTGTTTCCTAGAAAATAATTTATAAAAATTTTGAGGGCATACATAATCGCTAGCCCTTCCCTCTTTGTCACGATGTAATTATACTGCAAAGTTGATGATTTGCAACTAGTGAAGGTAATGGGGTGATCAACTTCTCCTTCTCTCGGTTAAGCCAAGATCACTCCCAGGGATATTTACAAAACATCGATGTGTACATGGAACTCCATGTTCTAGTCCCAGAACACTATAATAGTTGTTCATACCATATTCTATTTCAAGGTATCCAAAGATTGTTAACACTCCTTGGTCCACTGAAATTCCACCCCCTTATTCAATGACCACTTCATGGATCATGCGTTCACCTTCAACTTCCAGGATTTGAATATAGGGATCCTCATCGTCCTCTCTCTTTCTTAGTGATGTTACAACATTTTAAGAAATCATGTACACGTTGTAGGTGTCGATGTGAAACACACAAGGGTTCATCCCTAACCATGGTTGGATCATTAGCAACAAATATTTTCCATCCCAATACCTTTAGAGCCTCCTCTAGTGCTAGCTCATCTGAATAAAAGCTAAATGTTTCCCTAAAATTTTGCACCACTTCATCCCAATCTCATGTTCCTTTGCACACTTCCATCTCAAATAACAGTTGGTAGGAATGACATCCAAGGTGTGGGTAAATCGATGTACCCATTCTTTTTGTGGTACTCATCCTCTCATTCATGCTTTAATGCACCACTTCAAGTGGGTTCTGGGACATTCCATACCCAAGTATTTCTCTCTTAGGACCATAGTGCTAGTCTCTAACATAACCTTCAAAATATATTTACATTGTCGCCATCCCACAACTTTCTCCTTGTGCACAACCCACCACCTGGTTGGTGTAGCACACAATGAAACATCCAATGCAATAATCCTATAACTCTCTATTATATTTTATTCCTATTCTAGAAAAAAATATCTACTTCCAAAAACCCATTGAAGCGAGGTGGATTATACACCTCGGTCCCTATCCAACGCATCATTCTCATAACATGTGTGCATCTCCTAGTTTTGACCGCATGAAACTGATTATTCCAATTCTCCAAGGCCTCATTTGAGTCGGAGGCACAAGACCTAATGGTACTACATCTTATCATTGCTTCAGTTGTCAGGTTTACATAATCATCCAATCAATTTGTGACATTATAAAGGTTATCTAGGTCCTTTCGAATGAGCTCACTTATAATAGGCTCTACGTATCGATCCCCTTCACATGAGTCTAGTGGTGTAATTAATCGGATGTATCTACCCTTGAAGATCATCTATATTTTCTTTGAATTAATAATTATTTGGTTATCAAAGGCCCAATCGATCCCCAAAAGAGACAGATAGGGATCGGTACCATCCATGATTTCAATCACATCAAAATCGGTGGTGTTGGACACCTCATCATTATCATTAGGAACTCCTAACAACTATTCGAGAGGAAAAATATGATGTTGAATAGCCAATATTAGTTGGATTGTCGACCAAGTGAGATTGGTTTTCCCCATCCTTTCCCATGTTCTTTTCGGTATAATATTTACATTTGATCCCAGGCCCAGAATAATGTTGTCCATTTTTTACTCACCAAATTATGTGTCAAATTGAAATTATTTATTATTTATTTTCCTGGGAGAAACTTGATTCAGAACTCTTGGTGAAGCTCATGGATTAATCTCCTTAGTTCTTCTAGTGCATTATTCTACCATCCTTCTAAATTTATCCAAAGCCTTTGGATCCTTTACTAATTCCATAAAACATTGTAGTAGGCTCTAGACCGGATCAACTGAAATCCTTTGCTACTTGCCTATTGTAGCATAAAATATCTTTGGCATGGCCACTTAAGACCTAGCTTCTATCCTATCACATTTATCCAAAACTATTTCTCATTAGGCCTCCTTATACGTGGTATTTTATCTAATATGACCAAACTTTAGAGGGGTTTGAGGAGATCTCCTGATCTACTTGGGTTGCATCATTTGAGATGTTGCAACATTGAATGCTATTCTGGAACCTCCTTGTGTTATCATGCCCACTTTTTGTTGAGTCCTGCATGGCTTAATGGCTATCATATATACATTAGAACCCTTATTATCTTTCCATTTGGAAATTTGCTAGGGGCAATTTTCCATTAGATGATCTAAATACTTGTAGTAAATACAAGTACAACAAGTGTTGGTACAATCTCAACCCAAATGCCCTTGCTACTTACAATTTTAATAGATAATGATTCTATATCCTCGACTAAATCCTCCTCTTTCTCTACATGTTTCTCTAGGTCCCTTAGCCACCATACCTCACCCTCACCCTTGTTAGCTGTACCATATGCCTTAATTGTATCGTTGCTAGTTGAATCTATTTGATGTAGAATCCATCCCTTTGGGCCCCTACACCCAAAAAGATTCAAATGTGTGCTTGAACATCATCTCCAGTGCATGAAAGTGGTGGATATCATGCCTCACCAATTTATTAAATTCGTATAATAAAGTAGGAGCTAAGGCCTTATATTTTTGCATCATTGAGAAACTGGATGGTATATGGCCCCATACTCTACATATTTCACACCATATTCCTTTTTGTTGCACAAGTGGTTTTAGTACGCCATTCTCCATTTTATTAGTCAACAATTTACATTTGTTTCTATGGTGACCCTTTTTTTAATAGATGGTGCATTGTACTTCCTCCCGCTTCTCTTTTCCTTTCGTCAAGTCTTGGAGTTGGGAAGCCAATTGTTGGAGCGGAGTCCCATAGGGTACAATTTTGTGTATATTTTTGTATAATTTGTGCATATGTGAGTTGCGCGGAAAGGTCAAGGGGATTTGGGGTGGGCCAAAGCCCCTCTTTTATGTAAAAGGGTTTTAAGGGTAAACTATGGGCCTTAAACCATGGTTTGATCCTGAACGAAAACACCTACTGAACTTTCCTCTGACCTACTTCTGAAAACTAAACCCTGAACTCTAGAATTAAAGTTACTCTTTAATGACTGCAAATAAGGAGAAATGAACCTTGGTGAACTTGATTGCGGTGTTAGGATCGACAGACGGAGTCTACCGCAGACCATAGTATCTGTGCGCTAAGATAGATTTAAATATATATATTGAGTCTAAGTAAGATGTAACCTAATGTAATGTTTGGGATCTAAGTGATTTATGCATACATGATACTTTTTGTAACGGTTTCAGTCTAGTTTGGGTAGAAAGGCTCCTGTTGGTTGTGTGCACGGAGACCTACTCATGGCTGTTTATGGACTTCGCTGGTTGTGTGCGCAGAAGGGTAATTGTAAGGTAAAGTCTGTTGTACTAAACTATTGGAATATAATATAGAGACTTGTTTTGGTGACGCACTATGTTATCTGTATATTTTGTTGTTGCATTGAAATCACTTTACTTTTGTTATGCTTATTTGTATCTCTGTGAGTAGATATGTTATTTATGCATGAATACACATTGATGGGTGAGTAAATGGATAAATTTTCTTAAGTTATTGTACATTACATAGATCTGGTTCTGTTCTTAAATATATGTGATGAAGGGATCTGCGATCTATCTGTTAATTGCATTATTATGATAAGTATTGTTTTGTATTTGTGCACACATGTTTCTAGTCTGTATAAGTTCTGCAATAAATCTTCTTGGGGCCACCACATTATTTTCTTCCCTAGTTTGTTGAAAGCTAGTTCTAGCACCCCCCCCCATACTGCTTCGAGTGATACTTTTATTTGTGCAAGTAGTTCATTGCCGAAAGGGCCAGTAGTTGGAAGGTTTGTTGTTTGTGCGATAAACTCTAAACCTGGGTCAGGACCCCTCAAGCCAACAAATGGTTCCATTGCCGGGACCAGGATAATTTTGAGGGAGATTTGATGTTGTGGCACCCTCGCGGAATGAAGTGCAATATTGGCTGGATAGAAATATCCTTTAATTTTCAATCCAAGATAATCGAAGTTCTAATATATCAACCGAAAAGTGGGTTCAGAAGTATGTCTATACAGAATTTCATGAGATATTATTTTTTTCCTTTTCGTGATTGAATGAATTCAATACTTACACGAAGGATGACGTAGTCACTGAGTGGACTCCTGAAGTGATTCAACAATTAGAAAATCTAGACAATAAAATCACCTATGCAATAAATTATTGGATCGAACGTCTCTCGAGAGGTTTTCTGATTGAGTTTTATATTGATCAATTTGTGTCATATTCTGAAGTAGAAATAATGTTTTTCAAGGGTCCTAGAGGTAAATTTATACACTCTTTGAATTTATTGTTGAAGATGCTATTATGTGAATAAGGAATTCTATGCCAACATATTGCTTGAATGTCCCAAAGAGGCTTGACTACACGCAGTGGAATACTTTACCATGAAGATTCAGAAAAAGGATTTAGTTATAGGCCTCTAAAACATATATCTGATAGTGACGGTGCGCCAGAAACTAGTAGCTCTATTAAATCTATGCAGTCTGAAGAAGAAGAAGTATCCCGAGAAGAAGTTTCATCAAATCAGGAAAGAGCCTTGAACATCTTTCAGATCCCATACACTTTGCTTCCAAACACATCTCACAAAGTGCCCACTCCACCACACAGTCCATCTCCACCTCCACCTTTCCTAGATGCAGATATGGTCGTGTCGATGAAGCTAACTACTTTCAAAGGTATTGGAAACGAAGAAATTGAGCATTTTTTGTTTGTGAATAATGTTTTATGGAGATCTTAATAGGTTAATAATGGTGATATTAATAAATCACATTTAGCCACTTCCTTCCAAGATTGTGCATTGGATTTTTATATCATATATGTTCAGGTAAAACCTAATGCCACTCTAGATGAAGTAAAAGATACCCTAAAAGAGAAATTCAAGAAACCTAAGTCATATGCACAGTTGGTTACATAAATGAAAGAGATTCACTAGGAGGTAATTGAATCTATGTGGGAGACACATTAGAGACTGAAGCACACTATCAGAGATGGTGGATTTACTATCGATGATACCCAAAAAAAGGAGTGGTTTATCACTATGTTTCTCCCACATATGTTCCAACCCCTGGGTCAACAAAATATTTCCATGTAGGCTGAGGCTGTGGATATATGAAATTAGAAGCCACCCTAACATTTGTTGAGCTGGGAACTCAACAGATTTAGAATCAGTTGGAATCGATGCTTTGGAGATTCAGAATCTGCACAAAGATAAGGGAAAGGAGGTATGCGTAGAGTTCTGGTGCATAAAATGTAATTTTTTTGGGAACCATAAGGATAAATGTCCCGTCTTCAATAATTATCTCAATTCTGAAGGACCTAGCCCGCTAAAGAGCACATTATGGTGCACAATATGTCAAGTTGTGGGATTGCATGAAATAAATTTCTGCCCAAGGGTTGGAAAATATCAACCTGAGTTGAAGCAGTTGTTTTGTAGGTTATGTTTGTCATTGGGACATGATGAGAAGCATTGTTGTGCTTATGATATGATGTTGGATAAAGATGAAATATATAAAATGCAGGCCAAACCTACCTCACCATCATCCCCCTCTGGGCATGGTGGATTTCAGGGTAAAGGAAGAGGACGAGGAGGTGGATCAGTTGGTCGAGGAAGGGGGAAGGTTATTTGCTACAATTGCGAAGATGTTGGTCACTATGTGCGCAACTTCCTAAATCCATTGTGACAATCATGTAGGTATTGTAGACGATTTAACCATGTGATAGAATATTTCCCTATTTTGATTTCTAAAATTTAGGAGAAAAATACGCACACTCCAATGCAGAATCCTCAAATGGTCAGGGCAGAAACCTGTGAGGAAGATCATAACGTGAATGTGGTCACTAGGAGTGGTGCAACCACTAATGAAGAAAAGGGAAAGTATCTAGATACTGACCTTTGGATTTGTAAGGCACCTAGGAACGAAGAGGGATTTTATTTACAACACACAAAGGAGAATTTTGTCGAAGCAAGAAAGGATTTCGCAGAAGGAAGTGTGTCAACATCAGGTAGACCCATGAAGGAGGCAGGGGTAGATGAAGAAATCAAACCATTTTCACAAGCTTTCATTAAGTTACTGCGCAACAAGAAGGTGGTAGAGAACCTTCAGGCTCTGAGAACAGAAAGCTATTAACAAAATCTATAAGAGTAAGAAGAGGATTGGTCAAGATATGCATATGACCGCGCAGATCAGTGATTACAAGATGGATTAGGTTATTTTAGATCTGGGGTCAGATGTAAATGTTCTGCTTAAGCAAACCTAGAAGCACATGGGATAACCCAAGCTGGAATGGTCTACCATTCAATTGCACATGGAAAATCAGCAGAAAATCATTCCATCAGGAAGGTTGTAGTTAGTATTAAAGGTGTTAAGGTGCTTGCAGAATTCGAAGTTGTAAAAATTGTAGATGATACTGATCCTTATCCTGCACTGTTGGGATTGGACTGGGCTATTGATATGGATGGTGTCATAAACCTAAAGAAAATAAGAATTGAGTTTGAAAGAAATGGAACCAGAGTCATAATTCCCCTAAACCCTATAGAAGGGCAAAGATACATAGAGGTTATGTGCAATGATGATGATATTGATCAAATATATAAGCTGAATTTGCACGAGGAATATTGGATCAACAGAACGGTGGATGTAAATATTATTTGGAAAATTTTCAACTCTTGTTTCTCATATTCTGATGAAGAATTGGAAAACTGGCAGAGCTGGTTGCATGAAGTTTATACACTGCATTGTAATCGAGTGACTAGATCTCTTCGATGCATAACATCTAAGGTACATGAATTACCACATTATGATGGTTTAATTGATGTAAACATGTTTTTAGGAGAGCTTTAAATAATTGTTCTAGAAGGACAGAGATTCTATGCCTTGGATCTCGAACTGCGCACTACTCTAACACAATGGTGGGAGACTCATAAGGAAAATATGGGAAACTGGGATGAATGCATGTGCATGATGAGGTTACGCTTTGAACATACAACTATTAGAATGGAAGAAGTCTAATCTGTAAAGGATGACCCCTGTATACATTTGGCTTGATGGAATGAGGTATGGGGCATAGAACCAAGACCTGAATGGGTCCACATGTTCATGCATACGTTGGGGAAGGTACCTACTGATTGGTATCTGGAGACGGAGATGCGTTGAGGTACTAGTGAATGGTTTTCATTGATAGAGAGATTTGTTCTAACATTCAAATTTGAGAGTGGGTTTCACAATATTGGTAAAGCATTGCATAATATTCAAGAATATATCTTTGATACAACAAATCCAACAATCGAGTGCGCCCCACCAACATGGGATGCACATATGAAGGATATTATGAATCGTAGAAATCTAAGAGTTGAAGAAAATGATGAATATCAAAGGAATATCATTATTCCAGAATCTGAGGGACAAAGCATAGTTGGCAGGCCTTCGATCACTTCACTAGATCTCACAAAACCTGTAAATATTCGGCAGGTGAATATTAGATCTGAAGAGAAGCCAAAGTTGGAAAATATTGGAGACTACTGGGATGATGAAATAGTAGTAAAAGTTGTTGTGTTACTGACAGAGTATCATAAATTTTTCCCTATGAATTTTCTCAGATTTTAAAGGGATAATTGGAGAAATTGGATTCATGAAGATCACTCTGAAACCTGATGCGTGCCTGGAGAAGTAGTGCCCATACAAGGTGAAGCAAAAATATAAGTAGAAGGTAAAAGAAGAATTGGATAATATGGGTGTGGTAGACATAATAGAACTAGTAGAAGAATATGTTTGGGTGAGTCCCATGATAGTACAAGACAAGAAGACAAAAGCATAAATTAGGATCTATGTAGACCTACACAAGTTGAATGGTGCTTGTGAGGATGATCCATTCCCCACTCCATTCTCTGATGAGATCCTGGATAATGTTTGAGGAAAATAAGCGTATTCATTCATAGATGGCTTTTTAGGGTATCATCAAATCCGGACTGTACTAGAATATCACAATAAGACTACCTTTGAAATGGAATGGGGATCTTTTCAGTATACAGTCATGCCCTTTGGCTTGAAAATTGCACCTACCATCTTCTCGCATGTAATAGTAGCTGCTTTCAAACAGTTTATCCATAAGTTCCTGGACGTATACTTTGATGATTGGACTATGTTTGGGCTGTTGAAAAATCATGTCCTCAATCTGTGCTTAATGTTGGATACATGTAGAAAGTACCATATTTCATTGAACTTGAAGAAATGTAAATTTCATCTACAATTCGAGATATTGTTGGGAAACATTATCTTCTAGCAAGGATTTATAGTAGATATTGTGAAGATTGTGGTAATTTTTAACCTAGAGATACCTAAGAATGTCAAACAATTACGCTCAATATTAGGGGACACTAGTTATTATCAAAAATTCATTCAGGGTTATGCACTTATAACTGTGCCCATGGAGAAGCTGGTCAAGAAGCATGTGACAGTCTGCTGGGATGAGGAATGTCAGAAGAGTTTTAAATTGTTGAAGGAAGTTCACTGCGCCCATACTGATCTTTCCAAATTGGTCAAAGGTGTTCCATGTGCATGTTGGTGCCTCCTGTATCGATCTTGTAGCTATTTGTTTGTAGCTAGGAGCTGGCAAGATTGATCACCCTATTTCCTATGCAGTCAAAAACTCTCAAGTGTAGAATGGAATTATTGAACAACAGGAAGAGAAGGATTAACAATGGTGTATGAAACGCAGAAATTCCGCCACTACCTGTCAGGAGGCCATTTCAAGATGTTTACTAATAATTCTGCTTTGAAGTACCTAGTTAATAAGCCTATGTTGGGGGGGAAGATCTTCTGGTGGTTTTTATTATTCTAGGAGTTTGAATTTGAGATCATTGTGAAGACAGGAAGACTAAATGTTGGGCCAGACCATCAGTCACACATTTAGACTAGAGAAGAACTTATGAACTTGGAGGATGGATTACCAGATGCACATTTGTTTGTGATCAAGGTCATTGATGAGCATTTCCCTGATATTATTTAGTTCCTGACTACAAGACGTGCACTTGAAGAATATACAGTTCAGAAGAAGAAAGAGCTCGTGGCGCACACAACAAAATTTACTATTATTGCTCACCAGTTGTACAATATGGGTGTAGACGAAGTTTTGTGAAGATATGTTTTTGAGTATGAAAGGCATGCAATATTATATGAAGCTCGTGGGGGGGTTTCTCATGGTAACTATGTAGGGAAGGAAACCACGCAAAAGATTTGCGAGCCCTGTTATGATGGACCACCTTGCACAATGATGCCTATGCACATCATCACGCATATGATGTATGCCAGAGGACCAGAAATCCATCGCGTAGAGATGAGACTCCCCTGCATCCACAAATGGCATTGCAAGAATTTTAGAAATGGGTTATAGACTTTGTTGAACCTATTAACCCTCCAAGAAAGAACATTGGTGCACGTTACATAATGATTGCAATGGACTATGTATCCAGATGGGCTAAAGTTAAGCCTGTGAAGAATTGTACTACAAATATAGCTGCGAAGTTTGTAATCAAGAATATTGTGACTCACTTTGGATGTCCTAAGATTCTAATCAATGATCAAGGTACACACTTTGTGAATGAAACCATTGAAGCATTAACAGAATAATTCCTGATGCATCATAAGAAGAGCACTCCCTATCACCCACAAGAGAATGGTGTAGTGGAAGCTTTCAACAAGATATTGGAGACTGTGCTTACCAAAGTGTGAAATGCTAACTAGAATGATTGGGATGAGCATGTATCTACAGTTCTCTGGGCATATCAGACCACCTGTAAAAATTTTACCGGAAAGACACTGTTCCGAATGGTATATGGGCAAGAAGTTGTGTTACCAATGGAATACATTGCTCCCAGTCTGCACATTGCAACATTTACAAATATGGAAAAAGAATATTCTATGGAGGAATGGTGTTGTAGTTGGTCGCACTAGAAGAATATCGCTTTATTGCAAATTATCACTAGCAAGTCGAGAAGGTGCATGAAAATGAATGTCATGATAGGAACATTAGGAAAAAAGTGTTTAAGGAAGATGATTTATCCTTATTATATGACAAAAAGTTTACACACCACCCAGGGAAGTTGAAAATGCATTGGCTAGGGTCATATATTGTTAAGGAGATCACTGACGGAGGTGTAGTGCACCTGACGACATTAAGCAGAAAATATCTTCCCAGGTATGTCAATGGACGCTGATTGAAGCGGTATAGGGGTGACCCTGTGCACACCAAATGACTATATGGCAGGAGTATCAGATCTGCGCACCCGGGATGGCATATGTGTAGGAAAGTACGATGTGCACGAGGAAACTGCGTGACGAGGTTGACTAGTTCACAGAGGTGTCAAAATATAGCCACTGGAATAGTAAATCTATAAAAGAAAACTTTATTACCGTTTATGCGAGCATCTAGGTTGCATTTATTGAGGGGATTTTGCGAGATTTTGGACCATTTTTTCATTTATGGAGACACACTAATGTGTAAGGGACCATTTAGGACGTGAAAAAACTATAAATATGACCTAGGGGGTTGCAATAGTTCCCTTTTCTTTCTGTGTGAATTTTTTTCCCTGATCTCTTCGATTTTTGTAAATTATTTAGTGTCTATGCCTGGTTTGGATCTGAGATTTTAGGAGGAGTTGCGTTGTAGGGGTCTAGGTTACGTAGTTCCACCCAAAATTATAGCTACCTGCCCTAGAGAGGACCTTGTTGTGCCAAAGGTTCCTGTTGTACTGGTTACTGAAACACCTACACCCACAAAGTCTAATAAGGGTTAGACATTGGGGACCCATAAATCCTCTAGGGAGAAGACTCCAAAGTCGTGCTCGAGTGTAGTTGAGCACCAAAAGTGACCCATGGCAGATATCCCTGGGAATCTTATGGAGGATTAAGAGCATGTGGTCAAAGTGGCCCCATTATCGCAGCTTCTGACCTATGTCGCACCACGCAAAGCATCAGCCAAAGTTCCAAAATATTTAGAGAAACTACAATCAAGTGTTAACTTTTCGTTGATTCCATAAAATGTCCCGGTTGAAGGCGATATGTTTGCCAAAGTTCCACAGTTAATAATGGAATATTAGGACATCAAATATGTGGAGAAGTTTCCAGATATTACGCCTCAGCGTTATCTCGATCATGTGCCATATGAGGGGGGCCTTGTGTGCCTTGAGTCACAACGATGGGTGTTGGGCCTACACAAGGTAGGGCTTTTGAATCTATTACAAGTCCCACATTCTAGGCGCAACCCAATAAGTGACATCTGTGTGCGCCAATTTCTTGTGCTTGTCCATGATGAAGCACTATGGTTGGGAGAGAACATACTGATAGATGTCGCGCTAATCCACCGGATCACAGGCCTGCCTGATCATGGTGCAGATCCCATGGCAGATTTTGGAGGAAAGGCACAAGAAAAGAAAGTGGATGACAATATTAATAAGAAGTACCAAGTGTCACGCCATAGTAGAGGCTTTTTCACGAATGAGATCAATGACCCCATTGTTCAGTTTGGGACTCTCATCTTGGCCTGCAAGATGATGTGCAAGTGTCGACCTAAGTAGGTTCCTGCGCAAGTAATGTCCCTTATAGAACAATGTGAAAAAGGTGTCATTTACAATTCATCCCAGTATTTATGCAAGGAGTTTCTAGAAAATGTGTGCAAAGAACAGGAGGAGGGCAAGAATTTATACTACACTTGGCTCTTGCTGCTAATATCACTTATTGGTTGGAAGACCCTGGAGGAAACAACGTTTCCCAGATTGAGTCGCAGATGTACAAAGTAGAGTGGTACACTCCATTATGGAACTCTTCCATCCCTATGCGTATTATGGAGAAAAAAATCTTCTGGGTGTTGTTCTATGTCTCACTATTTCAAGCTGTACATTCAAAACCGAGGTTTTCTCTAATTTTGCATGACAAATATAAGATGATTTCTGATTTTAAAGTGATATTCCACAATATGCACATCCCAGCAAAGGGTGTTGTCGAAGGAGTGTGGTATGAATTTCCCTATTTATTCACTAAGGATGATTTTTTGCATGTCATTGTAGAGTGGCCGCTAGCGTGGTTGGAGCCTGGTGGATCAACACCCATTCCGAACACACCTACGAATCCATGCACTGGTACATAGCCCACAGATAAGACAACCAAAAAGGAAGCCATATCGACTATCACCTGTGAAACAACTGATTTAACATACACTCCACCTAAGAAGAATTGTACTGCACTGAAAGAAACAAAGGAGTAGGTATAAGCGCAGAATTCCGAAGGCACAAAGCATGGTTCTCAGGCCGTAAGAGGATTGAGGAAGAAGAAAAATGGCTCTAAGCCCACTGGGAAAGAAGAGCTAACATTGAACAAAGATGACTTCAATGAAATAGAAAACATGGTTACAATAATCACGAAGGACATATGGACAAACATGGAAACGTAGTACAGGACTATGCTCGAAGGGGTGCAGGTTATCATCCAGGAATTAAAAGTTCAAGCAAGCCTAATTTAGGTGAGTGTTGTACAAGCAAGCCATATACAAGAAAGAAAGCATACAACCAGTGCGCAACCGCTCAATATAGTTCTACCTATGACTGGAGAGAGTCGCTCAATTCAAATTCCTGAGCCAGCTATTCATGTCGAATCAACTAGCCAGTGTGCACAGCTAAGAGGTTGTGGAAATATTAATATTAATTTATCTATTTTTCCTACAAGAAAAGTACATTTGTTACATAGTATGACTGTAGATGAGATCCAGTTCCGTGAAGCCCATGCTCACACCACTACAATATAATTGCACCAGCAAGTTGGTGCAACATATCAGAAATAATAGACTATAGAGGCAACATGTTGCACAACCGAGGCTCAGTGCGCTGCACTCGATGAAAAAATCAACCAATTATGTAGTGAAGTACCAACCGTTATTGCCACAGCTGCCACTAAAGAGAAGTCAGAAGGACTAGCTGCTATGTTGAAGGCTTCACGCGCAGAAGTCCAAATGGTCTGAGCTGACTTCAAGCATCAGATTGTTGACTTATAGATGAAATTTCAGCTAGAGACCCCTCCAAAAGTTAGAGCAAAGAGGACTACCGAAGTGAAGCATGCCACTAATAGTATCACTGCCACAGTCATGCAGTGTGATCATATTTTGGATGAGGCCATGGGTTTCTGGACTTCAATTAAAAATGAACCTGTGGTGCAACAACTGCACAATGAGTTGCGCATCAAGGAGAAATAGTTCATTGATATCAGGATGGTGGCACCTACTCTTTTTCTTACACAATGCTTCACCCGCCTATAAGAGGGTTGGGTAACTCAAACTAAAATTGAGGACTTGTGCCGGAAAGAATAGATGTTGGAGGAAAGGATGCTGCTGTGGGATGAGGATGCTCTACAGCTGTCACAGACATTGGATAGCATGTTGAATTCCATTCAACAAACACAGAGAAGCTTTGAGTTGGCCACTGAAGGGCCAACTACAGAGAATTTTCTCATTGAAGGGTAGGGAGTTTTTGCGCAAAGTATAGATATGGTGATGCCGCTGAAGTCCTTTGTCATTGTGCTCCAAGCCAAGATGAAGGAGCAGACCCCACAATGACTCGAGACGAGCCACAAGTTTGTGTTGGGGGCCTGTTGGAGCGGGGTCGCCTGGGTACAATTTTGGGTATCTTTTTTTATAATTTTTGCATATGTGCGCTACCCGGAAAGGTTAAGGGGCTTTGGGGTGCATCAAAGTACCTCTTTTATGTAAAATGGTTTTAAGGGTAAAATATGGGCCTCAAACCATGGTTTGAGACCATAGTATCTGCGCACTAAGATGGATATAAATAGATAGATCAAGTCTAAGTAAGACGTAACTTAATGTAAGCTTTGAGATCTAAGTGCTTTATGCATATGTGATACTTTTTGTAAGGTTTTTAGTTTTTTTTGGGTAGAAACGCTCCTACTAGCTATGTGTGCAAAGACATAGTCTTGGTTGTGTACGGACTCCAATGGTTGTGTGCGTGGAAGGGTAATTGTAAGGGAAAAGTATGTTGTAATGAATTGTTGGAATCTAATATAGAGACTGGTTTTGGTGACATGTTGTGTTAAATGAGTATATTTTGTTATTTCATTGAGATCACTTTACTTCTATTATGCTTATTTGTATCTATGCAAGTATATCTGTTATTTATGTATGAATATACAATGATCTGTGATATGTCTATTAATTGCACTATTCTGAGAAGTATTGTTATGTATTTACGCGCATTTATTTCTGATCTATATAAGTTCCACAATCAACATGCTTAGGGCCACCATATTATTTTCTTCCTCAGGGTGTGGAAACCTAGTTCCAGCACCCCCCCATACTACTTCAGATGATACTTTGATTTGCGCAAGCAGGTCATTGCAGAAAGGGCCAGTAGTTAGAGGGTTTGCTGGTTTTGCAATAAACTCTAAACCTGGGTCAGGACCCCTCAAGTCAACACCAACGTAGCCAACAAGGATTACACCTGTGCCATACCATAATGTTTTTCTTCCCCATCCACCAGTGAGGCTTCTAACTTCAACACCAAATCCAAAGCCTCTGACTCCATACCAATCCTTTTTTGCATCAAGGGTATCATGATGTTTTTTAGTATTCCTGCAATAAACCATTCCTTGTGTTTCACATCCACAATTTTGAACATCATCCTATCCTTCAATAACTTAAACCATTCATCGAAGTCTCATATGGATTCTCTTGGACTCTACTTAATCTCCTTGAGTTCTATAATACATTGAGACTCTGACTTGGGCCTCTAAAATTCCTTGATAAGCACCTGTCTAATCTCCACCATGATCCTACTTTTTTTAGCTGGAGCCACACTTTTAAACTTCATGTACAAATTCAGTGCACGATCCCTAAATGTGGCTTCCAGTTGTGCAATATATATGGCCTCATCCTAGACCCTTTTAGCTCTCCAGATTTCCTCACGCACAAACAATTTTTTTTTTGGTCCTCAGTCCCACACCGTGAAACATAGGAATCCTCAAGTCTATACCCATCATGGTAGTCTGTGCAGTACCCCCCTATGAAGTACTTCCTCTTGAACTTATTATAATACTAGAAAATTGTGTGCATGACTGTGCACCACTCTGTGTCTGAATACCTTGCATTATTTGTCCTATAAGTGGACCAATTCCACTACTTGCCTCAGTCAAATTTGAACCTCCTACATTACTCCTTACCCTATGATAGCCTCTTGTTGCCCCTCCCTCTAGGCTCCTTCTTTCGATAGGTATCGATGCCGATTAACCTCCTCCCACATCATGACTTTGAGATCTCAAGCCATACTCAAAGTGCCATCCTTATGACTCTCTTGCTCCATCCCTTCCTTTTTCCTCTTTACACGTAATATTGATCCCACTGTAAGCCTCCACTGTCAACTATTTTTCTCTTTCCCTTTCCTGCTTCTCAGACCATCTCCTGTGCCTACCCCACTTCCCCATCCACACAAGCAACTTGTCTTCTCATGGTATCATGCTCTAGAAGCAAAACACGATGCCCATACAACATCATATTTATTAACAATGAGATTGAACTTATAAACCTTCCTCTTGGTCGCTTCAAGAATTTTTTCTCCATTGTAGTATAGGACACTGACGCTTCCAATCCAAAATTCATAATATATCCTTTGAGAACACTTTAAAACAAAAAGTCAATAGGACAAGGATTTTTTTTGCTTACCGCTTGAATTTGATATACTTCCTTCAACATCTAGTTCCTTGGCCCTTCGTGTCGATACATCAGGTTGCTTTCCTCCAGTTATTGAACCCACTCTTTCAAGATATTAAGAAACTCTCGAAATAATATTTCATGTAATTTTGTAAACACGTACTTCAATAACCATTTCTCTGAGTTCTAGTTCTTGTCTCCAATATCATTCATATTGAACCCGCACAACTTTTGTTTGAACCACCGTGTGATTTCCTCCGTTTTTCGGTTCCACAGTTTCGACATTCCTATAATAAAATCCTGCCACATAGCCATCGTTATCCTAGAAAGAGAACCATTTTTTGGCATGTAGGATTCTAACAAACTTGATATTTTCTACATAATGGCCAATAAATACCCACTTAACATCTGCCCTTTCGGAAACACCCATGAAGTGAGTGAAGTCTCACCCAAGATGTTAATGGGTGAGTGTCAAAATCAGATTTCCACAGTCTGATAGGATTGTCTTATGGCTTGTGAAACATTATTTTTTACTCACACATGCTAAAAAATGTAGCGGTTACTAAGCACTATAGATGGTGCTAACCTTGTTTACCCAAACCATTATGCAATCCTACAACAACTTATGCGGGGTGTAAGACCCCCGAAATGGACTCAATATTTTAAAGGAATAGTTGACATTAGATTATTACAATTTTGCTATTGACACATGACCTAAATCAACACTTCGACCCTCTATCAATCATTCATCCTTTTACGATCATTGAAAAAGGTTCAGCACAGAAAAAAATATGGTTCCATACCAGACCAAATCACTGCCATAAACCATTGTTCTAAAAAATATTTATAATATAAACATTTGGATAATTAAACATATTTATAAACCATCAACATTATTGTAAACCATTACATGTGATATGAGAAATTAATGCACAGAACATTTTCATGAATATGAAATCAGATATTAAAATAAATCTCCCAAACATTGGCTTATATTCATATTCATAGAAGACGCATGGTATCTAAGACTACATAAAATCATTCAACAGGCTCTTCGGCCTTTCATGACAGTGCTACACAACAACAGTAACCAGAATACAACCATTAATATCAATATCATACCTTAAAAGACCAAAACCATTACAACAAGGATGTGAATTAGTGAGTTATTTGACTAAATACCCATAGAGTACAACTAAATGACATTGGTTCATTTGAAACTCTAAGACTCCTTCTGTGCTTGACCATCTAACAACCACTCAACATTATGTTACCATCTCCTATTTATAATGCTATAACCAACACATCCAACCCCGGCTTCATCTTAAATGTGTTGTCTTATAGCTTATTGAAATACTTTGGAATCCTCTTAGCTTCCCACCCAACTAGTCCAGTTATCTTGAGAGGTCGTTAAGATATTTCTCTTGTCCTCTTGAGTTGGCCCATGTGTGATAATGAATGTCCAAAATATATCTTCCCCTGCTTGGCTCTACTTTGCCTCATCTCTTCCTGCTTCAAAATATCTCCAGCTGCATGCTTGCCACATTCTTCTTGATCAGTTCCACCTTCTCCAAAATCGTAGTCTTCAATATCCTTGTATGCGTCCTCCTTCCTCATGCTCCACTGTCACCCTTTTTTTCAATTTCCATCTTCGTCTTGCCCTATTGCACCATCCCCACGTTGTACTTCGTCTATTGCACCAGACCAATGCTGCACTTTTTTATTGTGCCAACCCTATGTTGCGCTTCATATCGTCCTTTCCATTCTCCTCATCACTGTTATGCGGTCCTGCAATGCCAAAAAATCTCAAAAAATATCTGGGCTCCAACAGGTCCACTCTTTTTACAGACATTGCAACAATTCTATACCTCTCTTCAGAGCCTTTCTCCAAATCAAGTTTTCAGGGTTCGCGGCATCTACTTTATGGAATAATTTTTGGCACTATGGTCTCTACTACACCTAGCAAAATTGAAACAATTGAACCATATACAGGTAATGGGTGAATCCAAGGTCACTATAGACTGGGCCAATAAAACTATTTAGATCACAAATAAATGATAGCTCCCCCTCCTATAGGATATTTGTGTAAGTTTAGAGAGCTTCCAGGAAGTGGTTTTAAACGATGTTTATAAAGAATTAGATCAACTTGCAAATGATCTTTCCAAAGTGGTGCTTTAGATGATCCCAGGAACTTTTTTCTTCACCAAATTTGGGAATGGATTTTAATAAGATGAGAATAATATCCAATTTTGAACTAGTTGATCCTCCTTGACCATAAGAAACATTTTTTTTCATAAAATCATTTTGACAGAGAACCGATCAGTAAAAAATTCGTAGCAAATTGGAAAATTATGGAACTCAACTAATTGATAAAGCAGTGTGGCCGCAATGAATATACAATATTCAGACTATCACATGTATTTCTCAAAGAAATAAAATATTTTTTTTGATATATTTTTATTCATATTTATTTATTTATTTTATAAATATATTCTAATATTTAAAATTTATTTTTTATTCAAACATATTTTTTTTATATAATAACATCACAACTTTCTATATATTTTTTCCCTTAAATAATCAAATATCACATCATATAACTCTTAAGCACGTATTCTATAGAATACATAGAAATAAACGTATAAAATCATGGTTTGTTATAATATAAATATGCAAAAACTTATATAACCATCATTTATTATTAGGTAATAATTATGTTGCATAAAGTTTTTGTAAAAAATCAAAATTTAATTTTATATAATTTTTTTAAGGTAAATATTTTATTTCTTTCCAAACTGACATTTACATGGATAAGCTAATGATTCTAGGCCAATATTACACTAGGGATATTGGAACATATCAAAAATTCACTCTTCGTTGGGAGGTTAGTGAGATCAAGTTTTATATAATGAGTAGAGACTGCATACAAAAAAATAGCTAAAATTTCTTATGGATATAATTTTTTGATTCAAAAATAAAATGACCTTGAACATAGTTAATAAGTCCAAGGGAAAAAAGTTATAGTAGCCACCCAAATTGGTTCTTTTGTGTTGGTTCTTCTGTGTTTCAGAGGGATGCCCAAACAGTGCTCAATGTGGCTCATACACTAACCACTATCTCATAAATTCCTATGGAGATGCTCTAGGGATTGTAGAATTTCAACCTTTTGCCTAATGCAATCCATCAATATTTATTCTAGGAAGAACTTCAAGTCCTTAGAGTACAAATAAATGGTGTGCATGTATTGGTTAAACCTACCACAGCTGTGTCCTACATCGGTTATCCAATCAATCAATTCCAACAAAACTACAGTGTTTGAAATTTGTTGTCGATAAGAGGTCACTTCCCATTCAAAATTGACTAGTTCCTCCTAGATTGGTTCCATGGTCAGGTCCCAAAACCAATCAACAAACTCTTGAAGCTTGTGGTGCATATGTGTATTTCCCTAAGAGGCACATTCATGATAGTATATGGATGCTCAACAGATTCACACACTTTGACGAGGAATGATGCCCAAACCAATTGCTAAAACAACAAGAGATAGAGGAAAATCTGAATAAGTGGTCCTTGACAGCTTTAAAGGGAATCAGGGAGAAAATGGGGGTGGAAATGTAGCCAAGAGTATTGTTCAAATAAATTGAGCGGGAGAATAAAAGCCTCTAACCAGCTACAGGGAAACAAATAATTCATGGAGAAGGATGAGAGTAGGCGACGAGCTAGCTAGGGAGGGTGGCATTAAGGTTCAAGCCCCTGCAAAATGAGGCATAATGAATAGAAGAAAAAATATAAAGGATGAAAGGAGGAGAATATAAATTAAGGGGTGGAGAAATCCCAATTAGTGAGGAAATGAAAATAGAATTAAGCTCATGGATCAAAATTGAGGGAAACTTTGTGTGAAAACCTGAGAATGTTGATTCAAGGGTGCAACCAGTAATTGATTGTCATGGGAGGAAATGATGACCTTGTTTCTTCCTCGTGATTATGGCCTATAATTCCATACTCATGTCGAGAGGATGAGTTTAGGAAAGGGGAAAAAAATTCTTGAGTTTAGCAGCCACGAGGCCAGAAGGAAATTAATCAAGTAGCACCAAAACCTTTGAATAATGGAACCAAATTTCTAGCAACTAGTGATAAGGCTTGACCGAGCTTCACTAAGATGGGTCGGCCAAAGCCCTCCATGGAAGGAGCTCAACAAAAATTATGGAGATACAAGCCACAAGGCGAGGTAGAAAATAGGGGTGAGAAAATGTGCTTGCACCAGAAGGAGGGCCATTCTTATAAGCAGGTGAGTGCAATCCATTTCCCATGCGAGGAAAATACCATCCTAACAGAGAAAATGCATCATAATGCCTTTGTAATGCATGTTCTTGAGATCATATTTGGGCATACTTATCACCTCAAGTGATATATTTATAATGGAGGAGACATTGATTCTCTTAAGGGGTTATACTACAATGCCTCTGGTCACTTAGCCACGAGGGAAAATGGCAACCCATCCCTTCTCCTTTTGCCAATAAAAAACACTTAATCAAGAAAGTTTTATATAACTTTTTACCACTATTATATATTACTTCTTTAAAAAAATTATCACTTTTTTATATACCAATAAAAATTGTATTTTGTATCATTTTTTATATATATTTTCATAAAAATATAATAAAAATATATATATATATATATATATATATATATATATATATTGTTAATCTGTTTATTACTCTAAGCATTAGGCATCATTTAAGGTGTATTTAGCAATGATATATATACCTTATAGCCTATTTTAATATACACATTTAAAACTATATAACCATATAAACATAATTTAAAATCATGTAATAATTAAGTTACATAAAGTATTTATTAAATTCAATCTCATGATTTTTGAAAGTTTAATTTTACATAACTATTTAACACTATATGTATTATCTCCTTTTAAATTTTATATATATGTATATATATATAATTGGTTAAATTGTTTGTTTATTTTTAACATCATTTAAGGTGTATATATCCATCACATATATGTCTATATAGCCATCATATATATGTCTTGCAGACTATAAATTTATATGCCTTGTAACAATTATATTTGGGACATTTCATAAGTTTAGATCACATCAATTTTTAATATAATTGGATTTTTTTTTACAAAATTTTGATCTTTATTATAAGTAGTGTCTTTATAGTATATGTTATTACCATTTAGTTTATGGGCTCTTTTTCTCCATTCATATAGCTATACAATTATATAAATTAAATGGTTTGTAAAATTGGATAGATATCCAAACATCTCATGATACATATTCTTAACTTGCAAGTAGTCTTTGTTACAATACCATAGGCCAATATCATTGCTTACAAATACCACATAAGTAAAGAAACCATAACTCATGTTAATATGACATTTTTTTAATTAATTAATTTAAATAAAAGACAAAAAGATATATCACTACGCCTTAGATAAATCTCAACATTTGATATATCACTACTATTAAGAATATTCCATGAAAGTTAATAATGATTTGTAATTAAATTAGAATTATGAAATCTTTGTTCCAAAATAGACACATCTATTTGAGTAATTATCTCATACATATCTTATAAAAACATAATAATAATAATAATAACAATAATAATAAACTCACCCCAGAGACACACATACGTAAGAAAGAAAAATCAAATTCATTTTTTATGGCCTGTTAGTTTGCTGAGGACTAACTTATAGCTTGAGAAACTATGAGTCAAGTGCATCTAAACATAAAAATCACTTGGAAATTTCAATTACCCTAAGACACATCAATCCACACTTGTGGTTGGATTTATGCTAATGGAATTTCTAGCCAATAAACTTCACATTATAAATTTCTTAAAATAAACAAAACCTATCACCAACTATTAATAAATCAAATTCAATTAAAAATTAAATATCGTTTCATATTGAAAAAACAACAAACTTCTATTAAATAAAAAAAAATATGTTTACATATAGCATGCATATAATATATCACATATAACATATGCCTAATATTCAACATCATACATAAAAACCAAGAAAAATAAACTTGACAATGAACCACATAGGGAACACCAAATATAGCTGGATAGCGGGCATCTATTACCAACCCCCATTTTTGCACAAAGAGGAGGTGTCATGGCCCCATCGAACCCTCCCATACCATACCTGCCTCTAGGACAACAAAAAATTGCATCAATGCCAGAACCTCCATGAATGTATCCACCAAGCGTGTATGCCGCATAGCTACTCATAATCGCAACACAGCCCACAGGCCCAAAACATCCTACAAAACCACCATTGCACTATCTAGACCATGGCTGCGATGTACCACCAAGTTGACCTGCTCTAGGATTCAAGTCACAAAACCCCGTAGGTCCACCAAATTCTCGGTCACGTGAGCCATCCATGGTCTATATACCTAAAACCTCGAAGCGAGGAAATACACGCAGTTTGAGCCATCTTTCCTTCATAGCCGCCATGGATTCCATGGGTAGAGAGTTCTGCTAAATATTGATTCCAAAACCCCTGTCCTTCATCGCCCTATAGCAAAATGTGGTATTCGTTTCCAATTCCATGCTTGCCTCCACTGTGAGGTGTTATATTCCAAACTACAATAACGACACAAAAAAGAAAAAGAAGAAGCAGATAAAAAGAACCCTAGAGATGCCCTTCGCCTCCATCATCTCTCTCCAACTTCTCTTATATTAAAGGCTTCCACAAAAATTATAAAAAATCCAAATTTAAAAATCATATACAATAATAATACACTCGAATTTAAGAATATCAAATCCAAATTTTATTAAGATAAACTTTTCTTAAACCTTGAGTTGATCGAGAATAAACTGGAATTTAAGAATATTAAATCCAAATTTTATTAGGATAAAATTTTCTTAAACCTTGAGTTGATCCCATATTGAGAATAACATTTTATTGGAGCATTTGACAATGGAAAATAATTTAAAATAAAAATTAAATTATTTTACAATAGTATATTTATATATTGGTATTTTTTTTTAATTTATATTTGTATTTTTTTTAATTTTAATTTTAATTTTGTGTATATTTTGGAATTATATTTTTAGAGTTTTAATTTAATTATTAATAAATATTAGATGGATGAAAGGGATTTAATCTGCACATAATATTTTAAAATATTTTTAATTAGTACAACCACATTAAAAATATTAATGTGGTTGATAAACTATTGCAACACAAATATTACTATTAATTTTCATTTTACTTAACTCTTAAGAATCTCGGGTCTTGATAAAAAATAGAAGTGTTGAAGAGTTTTTATCATTTACAACCAATATATAAGGCAATTTTTTTAAAATTAGGTATGCTTTGAAACTCTCTAGGAAATTGGTGGGCGGGGAGCCACATGACACAGATCTTGCCCCCGTACATCAAATTTTTTCAATTTTTTAAAATTCAAGACAACCTAAAAAATTCTCTAACACACTACAATTGTTGATAAGCATTCATAAGCAGCATATGTTGGGCATATTCTCTTGAGAATCAATCTACGTATTCAATTAAAAAAATTAAAATTAAAATTAAACATATCCTCATCCACCTTAAGTTGAAATAGGAAGTTTTCGACTAATAATAATCACAAATCAAAGATCAAAATTTATGTCAAAAGTAAATATTATATTTATATCTTTTTAATTAAATTAATTAACTAAAAATAATGTTATATGAATAAGTGTCATATGAAATAACTTATGAATTTTTGGCCATGTGGTATTGATAGGTTATGGTATTGGTCCACGATATATAACAAAGCCTATTTATAGATTAAGAATATCCATAATAAAGTACATTTTTCATATCATTTTTCTAGTTAATTTTAATTAAAATCTGAGAGAGTTTTTTGAAAATTTGAGTTTAGTGAATCCAATTATGCATTCATATGCATTCAAAAATATAATTTAAACGAAGAAAAATTAACAATATTGCTTGGTGAAAAAACCATTTCTTATTTATAAATTCATATTTTATTTAAATAAATATTTTTTTATACAATAACAAAATTATTTTTTTGCCTCTCTATTATGATGATGATTATTATTATTATTAACTTCTACTAATACCAATGAGGTTTATCAAACTTTAAGAAAGAAAAATATTAATTGAATTTTTTTTAATATTTTATTTCTATGATTGAAAAGGAGGAAAAGAAGCGTACCTAAATCTCTATAGTTTTGCTAATTGAAAACAGCTAAAAATATTGGTAGTGCTCCAGATGTTTTGGAAATAGAAACTTATATGAGTAAGAGTTGGACAATTTGGAAATAGAAACTTATATAAGTAAGAGTTAGACAATCTAAGAGAAATGATTTTTCATCTTCAACTTTTTTAAAATTACAAAATTGACAAATTTATTTATCCCATACTATTTTTGAAATAAACCAACTCCTTGTTTCATTTTGGAGCTCATATATTTTTCCTTTCTAAATAATGAAATATCATAAGATAAGAAAATAGACTTATAGACTTATATCATCATGGTCTTTCAAAATAAACATTTTAAAACTTATATAACATCATTTATTTTTGTGTAATAATTATGAAAATTTGAATTTCCTCGTTATTTTATATTTATAAATTTTATAAAATATAATAATAATCTATTTATAAAGAAAAAGTGTTATCAAAATTTGAATGTCCTCGTTATTTTATATTTATAAAATTTATAAAATATAATAATAATCTATTTATATAGAAAAAGTGTTTGTTAATTTATCGGTATATAATGAAATTTTATTTGAAATGTATTAGAGATTACATTTGGGACATCTTACCTATTAGGCCATATATAGACAGTTTCCATAAAATTTTAAATTAGAACCCTAACATAATAAATGTCTCAATAATATAGTTTATCATTAACTCTTTTACATTTCATGAAATACTTATCTAAAAACATTAACAAAAAGAAATATAAGTCATCAAAATTATTAAGAAATTAGTACGGCACTCCACTAATCCATACCAATGCATATTCATGACTAGTTTTATACCCATAAATTTATAACCTTATCAATATAAAATACCTTAACAAAACATTCAAATTAAATATAATTTAATTTTATTATTATAAAATATTGTATTATTTTATTAAAAAAATTTAATAGACCTTTCAAAAGAAACCATGATAATACACTTCAATTTATATAAATTCTAAATTTTCAAAAAGAAAAACCAAATTTTCTTAGGATAAACTTCTATTAAGACTCGAGTTGTTCTCATATCGAGAATAACATTATATTGGAGGATTGGATGACTAGTGATTAATTTGAAAATTTTTAAAAATAAATTAATCTTGCAATTATATATATATATATATATATATATATATATATATATATATATATTAAAATAATTGTTTCAAATTTTTTACTAAAATTTATTTTCAGGATATGTATGTACACTTTGTTTTATACTATATTCATCTATCCATGTCATTGTTTTGTATTATTGAATTTTGAAAATTACACTAAATATACTTTGAAGTGTTTTCTTTAAAGTAGATTTCTATTAATAACCATAAACATATTTATATCAGAATTCAATCATTATTTCAACCATTAACTACTTGTTATACATGATACTATAACCATAAAACTAACTAGACACAATGCATGCATAATAACATATGTGTGCCATGCACACATACACATTACATATAAATATTAACATGCATATCCAGTGAGTAATCGACATAAACTCATGATAAGCACATCCAACAACAACACCCTTAAATTTCACATAGAAACACCACTGCAACCATAACCAACACCATGCATATACAACCAGTGCATAGACCACAAACATGAGAAAGCATATGCAACTGACATGAATGCATGACCAACATACCTCCCATCCAGGCCAAGGGGTGAACCATGCTCTGATACCACTCTGTAACACCCTCCTCCCACATTTAGCCAAGTTAAATGATCCACTGGGGTAAACATGTGACAAGAGGCTACTATGATTTGATTCAACCTCCTATGTCACATTAAGGAAGTGGAACTAACAAAACACAACCAAACTGATGATCCACATGACCAACAAAACCTTTAAAAGCTAGCCCACCTTTCTAGGTGACCAATCCCTAAGGAAACTCAAAAATTCAATCTCATAGAGCCCCACTCGCTCCCTTTCCAAGCCCTCCAAGTGATTGTGGGTCTCATTCGCTCCCATGTTCCTACCTGAGTGTGGTTGTGGAATTTTTCTACCAGTGCTACGCCAACAAAAAAAAGATTTAAGGCTAAATTCCAAGGCTAGGAACCAGTCACTGCCCAAAACTTCATGAAATTTACAAAAAAGAAATGAAGCATAGAGACAATGATGCCAATGAAAATTATTCAATAGAGACTTGAATAGACCCGTACTAGCCATGACAGGAATTTGGTCAAACCTTTCATAAAAATGTATTCTATAGGTCATAATAAGAGATTTGAACATAGGGGTATTATAATTATCTAAGAATCGCTAAGAAGCATTGGTTCCTTATATCATTAGTTTCATTATTATTTATTAGGTCATATAGTCACTTCTCATTCATCTACAAGTCAAACATGATGAGAACCATGTTAAAATTATGCAATTGTTGTCAAATTTCACTATAGACATCCCTGATGTTCGAGATTATAATTGCATTAGATTTCTCTTTTCGAGAGGACCAAAATCAACCTATAGATCACCCCAATTGGATAAGAAGAAATTAAGTTATGAATTGTTTTATTTATTAATGAAATGGAATAGGTCAGCCTCAACACATGTAGATTTGGTCAAAGCCCAAACC
Organism: Pinus albicaulis; assembly: GCA_034641835.2. Classification (NCBI taxonomy): domain Eukaryota; kingdom Viridiplantae; phylum Streptophyta; class Pinopsida; order Pinales; family Pinaceae; genus Pinus; species Pinus albicaulis. The sequence continues at coordinate 42,081,896 of MU968480.1, forward strand.
AGTCCTTCACAAAAGATATAAATATAAACAACCTCAATATCATTATCACACATTTCTCTCATGATATATCGTATTGAATCTTTTTTTGTGGATGGTATTTTCATTTTTGGCTCGCACAAGTTTGATAGGAGAGGCTCGGGCAGGATTTGAGATCACAGGCGAGAGGCTCACTCTGATCTGGGTCTTCTGAGCCATATCTGCAGCTACAGAACTACAAGATTCGAACTAGAGCAGTGGGATGAGCTTGTTAAGGTAGCGTCTAAGCTGCAATAGCTACGGGCTAGTGTTTGCTTCAGGGGTCCTAACCCAGGTTCAAATTTTATGGAGAAACCAACAAACCCTCCAACTACTGGCCCTTTCGGAAATGACCTGCTTGTACAAATCAATGTCTCACCCGAAGTAGTATGGGGGGGTGCTTCAACCAAGTTTCCACACCCTGATGGAGAAAATAATGAAGTGGCCCTAAGAAAATTGAATGAAGACTTTTATCAATCATAAACAGATGCACGCAATAGAATAAGGCAGAATCACAGAATGTGCGCAATCCTTAACAGAATAAGACAAAGTCACAGATCACTTTAGCGCAGATAAATCCTAAAAGAACTCGATATAGATCTAAACAATGTGCAATTACTTAAGCAGATTCATAAACCATCAGTATACATAAATAACCATATCAGATGTCTTCGCGCACTGATAAATAAAGAACATAGAAACAATGTGATCTTAAACATAAAAAGTAAATAACTCAGATTAATCACAACAATTCACCAAAATCCGTCCTTTATATTAATTTAGATCCTTTCAATACATATCAAACTTTCCTTTACACATAACCTTTTCGCACACACAGCCAGCGGAGTCCGCACACATCCAGGACAGGTCTCTACGCACACAGCCAGTAGGAGCCTTTCAGCCCAACCTAGAAAAAAACCCCTTTCAAAGTGTTATAGACACATAAACATCAAATAGTCTCAAGTAGAATGAAACTATCATCCTCAGACTCGATCTATCTATTTATATTCTTCTTATGTGCATATACTATGGTCTCAAAGCATGGTTTGAGGCCCACAGTTTACCCTTAAACCCATTTACAGAAAAATTAGGGACTTTGACCCACCCCAAATCCCCTTAACTCATTCACGTATCATGCATATATAAGACTTACACAAACTTACATCAAAAGTGTGCCCTAGGGGACCCCACTCCAACAAGTCCCCAACACAAACATGTAACTCATCTCGAGTCACTGAGGTGTCTGCTCCTTAAGCTTGGCTTGGAGCGCACTAACAGAAGACTTCAGAGGGAGCACTAATTCAAAACTTTACACTACAATGCCCTGCGCTTGCTAAACTAAATTTTCTGTGGTGGGCCCTTAAATGGCCATATCGATGTTGCATTGTGTCTGTTAAATATTCTTCAAAGTGTTATCCAGTGTCTGTGAAAGGTGAAGAGCCTCCTTGGCCCACGGTTGCATATGTGCTTCCAACAGCTATTCCTTCTGGCACAAATCTTCAATCTCTGTTTGTATTGTACGGCACTCCTGCAGATGAGCTAGGCGTTGAGTAAGAACCAAGGTTGGTGCCACTATCTTGATATCTTCAAACTATTGTTCCTTTTGATGCAACATGTCGCAGAGTTGTTGAACTACTGGATCATTTTGTACTAATTTCCATACACTCATAGATTTATATAATAGATTGTCACATTGGATGACTGCAACAGTGATACTGTCTCTAGCTTATTTGACTTTGGCTGCTCTTGGGCATGAACTTCTGGTCGAGTCTTGGGCTGCAACTTGGTTTACAGATCTGTGACTTTTTGTTCATACTATGTTCTGACGGTATGCACCTTAATGCATGAGGCCTTCAGGGCTACAACCAATCCTTTAAATTTCTCCTTTCGTGGTATTGTGGCCAGGACTGCTGGAACATCTCAACATACTTGATTTATTTTCACCTCTAATGCAACACGCTGGGCGTCGACTGCATAGTAAGCTGCTTCTACTACTTGTTGTTTCTGGCAGGCTTATTCTGCCTGCTTCTGAGATTCCATTGTATGGGTGTGAGAAGTAGCTTCTCTGTACTAGAGTTCATCTAAAAATCATTGATTGCATCAAGTGTAGCTTCCTTGCTGGTACCATAGAAATATTAATATTAATATCATATGTTCCACAGAATTGGGCACGCCGACTGGCATCCACCTAAATGGTTGGCGCGGGGATTTGGATAAGGCAGGCATCCCCACGGGCTAGTAATGCAACATCTAATGGTTGCACGCTTGTGACTTGTGCATTGGTATGGCTCACCTAAGCTACGCTCGCTTGTATATAGCTTGCCTGCATCTTCAGTTTTTGGATTCCAACCTAAACAAGCTCCAGAGCAATCTTGTATTTCACCTCCTTATCGGTCTAGCTATCCTTGGTCGCAGACGTGACAGTGTTGGAAATTTCATGAAGATCATCTGTTGTCAACGTCGGGACCTCCTACCTGGCCTCTTTGGAACCCTTCTGCTTCTTTGTTGATCCACCAGTGACCTAATAGTCGTGCTTGGTTCCGTTAGAGGCCTCTGCTTCTATTGTGTCCTTCGGTGCAGACCCATTCTTCTCTAGCTCTGTTTATTTTTCAAGGTCAATTGTCTCACCAGTGGTAGTCGGTGTTTATTTTTTCTCTGTCACCTTCTTTGTTGTTGTCACTCACTGGGAGCTATTATGTGGCTTCGTTGGTGTGATAGGGGTCAACCATGCAGGCGGTCATTTTGCCGTCACTCTAAGAAAATCATACTTCGTCACTAAGTATGGTAACTCGTACCACACTCCTTCCATGGCTCCCTTTGCATGGAGATGCATGTTGTGAAATGTATCTTTGAATTCATCTACCATCTTATATTGATCATATAATGTGGGTGACAATCGCAGCTTTGACTGAACAACTTAATAAAAAGTGGCATCATAAATAACCCAAAAAAAATTATTCTCCCTAGCGCGCACCGAGTCTGAGGAGTTCCATAAGGTGGCATAGCACCTAGCCTCACACATCATAGGCTTGATCTCCAAGAAATGGGTGTCTTCATGGGTATTCAACCCAATCAGCATGATTAATATCAATAACCAACCATAGTGGAGTTGTTTGCCTTCCTCCTATGCTTCACGCACATTTTCTAAAAATTCCTTATAGAGATAGCTAGACCAATTATAAATAACTCCCTTCTCGCACTATCCAGCGAGATAAATGATGTGCACAGACACCTCCTTTGGTATGCATTTGTGCATCATCTTGTAGGCTAAGATGAGCGTACCGAATCAAACTACTGGGTCATTTATTTCATCGAGAAAAAAACCTTGGCTCTACTGTCTAACCTGATATTTATTCTTAATCTAGTCTGTGACGGTTTTCTCTTGCGCGTTACTGCTATAATCAACAATGGGGTCAACTACTTTATCAAGTAGACCTGTGATCCTATGGATCAATGCAACATCAATGGGGATGCGCTCTCCCAATGAAAACACATCATCACGCACTAACGTGAGCAACTAGCGGACACAGATGTCATTTATGGGGCTGTGCCCAAAATGAGGGATCTGCAATAAATTTACAGGCCTACCTTGTGCAGACCTAATACCCATATATTTGGCTTGATTCACACAATTCCTCCTTCATATGTGATTTGATCGAGATATAGATCCGGCGCAAGTTATAGAAACTTGTCAACATCAGCAATGTCCCAGTCGTCGAATCTAAGCTGTGGCACTTTAGCAAACATGCCCCCTTCATTGGGACATTTTTTGGGATTATTGGCATTTAAATACTTTCACATACCTTCTCTAGGTCTTTGGGAATTCTGACTGAGGTTTTGTGCAGCGCCACATAGCTCTGTAGCCGCGAGAATGGGGCCATTTCGAGAACTCCTCCTCTCCTTCAAAAATTGTTTCAAGGACCTCGACCATAGGCCTGTTCAGCTTCTAAGCCATAGTATAATGCAACTTTGGGGTCTTCTCCCTTGGAGATTTTCGGGTACTAGAAAATTTCCCCTTCTTAGACTTGGAGGACGTAGGTGTTTCAGAAATAGGGACCTCGGGTACAGTAAGGTCTTATTTAGGTCTCGTGGCTATCATACTTCTAGGAATTGCACAACCCAGCCCTGCTTGGCACAACGCATCCTCGAACCTTGGATCCAAACCAAACATAGACACAAAGTATGTAGTGGTAATTAAGGAGATCAAGGCAAATAATTCACTTAGAAAGGAAAGGGAACTATTGTGACCCCATAGGTCATATTTTTACTTGTGGCGCATCTTCAACGAACTCTTCTGCATTAATGTGTCTCCATAAATGGAAAAATGGTCCCAAATCTGGAAAAATACCTTCATTAAATGCAACCTAGACACTCCCATAAATCGTAATAATCTATCTTTTCCAGTTTTACTATTCCAACAGCTACTTTTTGACACCACTGTGACCCAGTCAACCTCCTCGTGCAGCTACCATGTGCATGCCACACCTTACCGTGCATATATGCTAAAGCTAATGATAATCAACTACCAATCACCCCCCCCCAACACAGGACTATTGACTAGGTACTTCAAAGCATATCGGGTAGTGTCTATCGCGTCCCTCAATAACTGCAAGTACCTCTGACATTCGTCATCCCAACGTAATGGCGCACATTTTCCAAGTATTCTAGTCATGGACGCAGTGATCAACTCATAGTTAGGAATGCACTTACAATAAGATCCATCAATAATCATCATGGAGTGCACCTGTATGACATTTTCAGGAGGAGAAATCGAAGTTCCAGTGACTATACATTATTCCCTAGATTCCACAATTTCCAAATATATGTAATTCACAGTTTTCTTCATCGGCATATTAACAATTTGTGGGATCAAAGCTTGGCCAACTATATCAAATCCACTCGCAAAGCTAAATGTAAGGATAAAACTATTTGTTAGTGCAAAACATTCACTAGTCCCTCTGCACAGCTCTGTCTCCAAATACCATTCAGTAGGCACCTTCCCCAATGTGTGAATAAACATATGGACCCATTCAAGTCTTGGTTCTATGCCCCATACCTGATTCCATATCACTAAATGTCTACTCGAATCTTCTTTGCCACAGTACACATCTTCCATTTTGATGACTGGACATTCAAGCCATAGCCTCATCATACACGCACATTCCTCCCAGTTCCCCATGTTTTCCTTATGAGTTTCCCACCATCTTGTTGGAGTAGCATGCAAGCCAAGATCCAAAGCATGTAATCTTTGTCCTTCAGGCACAGTCCTTTCAAGCTCCTCTATAAACATGTTTATATCAGTTAATCCATTATAGTGCGGAAAATCACATACCTCAGATGTTATACATCGCAGATATTAGGTCACGCGATTACAACGCATTTCAAATACGTCATGCAATCGATTCTATCAGTTTTCTAGTTCTTCATCAAAGTCTGAAAAATAAGAGTTATCCTTCTCCCAATTAAGATTTGCATCTGCTGTTGGATTAATTCAATCTTCCTCATGCAAGGTTAGCTTATAGATTTGATCAATCTCATTGTCAGCGCATACTAGTTCAGTATATCTTTATCCTTCTGTAGGATCTATATGAATCATTACCCTGAATCCATTACTTTCAAATTCCATCCTCCTTTTATACAGGTTGATAACACCATCCATGTCAATGGGCCATTCCAATAATTAGGGGAATTTTGAGGTCTAAAATGGACCTCCTAAGGAAATTATAAAATAATATTGGAAATAATAAAGTAAGATTTGATTACATCATCAAATTTTAGAGGGAAAAAATAAAAAACTACTTTTTCAGCTCATATTTTCAACTTCTCCCAAATTTTTTACTCAAATTTCGAGTGGGAATACTCGTTGGATTCAAAATTTAATTCCTCATCTAAGGAGTACCCATGTTGTATAATTTTGATGGGTCCTGCTACACGAAAAATGAGAAATACATGAAAAATGTAATTGTAATCACATTTTTTTATGTATTTCTCATTTTTTGTGTAGCAGGGTCTCTCGAAAGTATGCAACATGGGTACTCCTTGGATGAGGAATTAAATTTTGCATCCAACGAGTACTCCTGCTAAAAATTTAAGTAAAATATTTGGGAGATAAGTTGAAAATACGAGTTGAAAAAGTAGTTTTATTATTTTATTATTTTTTAATATTTTTACCCTTTTACTTTAAAAATGGTGAATCATCCCCCATGGTTGACATCATCATCTTGAATCTTATTGGTTCTTGTAAAGTTTTTTTTTTTGTTGTAGATTTTTCGTAGGAGGCCCATTTTAGACCTCAAAATTCCCCTAATGCCTAGCAGCGCAAGATAAGGATTAGTATCTTCTACAATTTGTATGACTTCAAAGTCTTCCATCACCTTAACACCTTCTATACTCACCAAAACTTGCGACAACCTTCCTAAAGGAATGATCTTATACTGATTGGCCATGCACAGTTGAATGGTAGACCACTCTAGCTTTGGCTCTCCCATGCGCTGCCATGTCTGCTTAGGTATAACATTAGCATCTAATCCCAGATCTAGAATAACTTGGTCCATTTCATAAGAACCAATATGCATGGTCATACGCATCTCTCTACCCATTCCCTTCTTATTCTTGTATATTTTTTTGACTGCTCGCTTCTCTACCATCATTTGTCCCTTCTCTGTGCAATTATCTATCAAAGCCTACAAATTTTCTTCTGCCTTATTGTTGCACAGTAAATTTATACATGATTTTAGAAATGGTTTGATCTCTTCATCTCCTCTTACTTCCTTCATAGGTCTTCCTAATGTTGACGTGCTTCCTTCTGAAAATTCTTTCCACGCTTCAACAAAGGTCTCCTTTACGCGATCAATATTAAATTCTTCTTTGTTTTTAGGTGCTTTACAAATCCATACATCAATGGCTATTTGTCTTCCCTTATCTTCATTGGTGGGTACACCACTCCTAGTAACCACATTCACATTGGGATCTTCATCATGAGTTTCAGCTCTCACCATCTAAAGATTTTGTGTTGGAGTCTGCATCTTCTTTTCCTGCAGCTTAGCAATCAAGATAGGACAATATTCTATGACATGATCAAATTGTCTACAATACCTGTAGGATTTTCATGTTGGATTAGGACAGTCACGTGCATATGACCAGCAACTCTACAGTTATAGAAAATGATCTATCTTCTTTCGCAACCAGCTGATCCACCTCCTCGCCCTCTTCCTCTGCCTTGAAATCCTTTGCGCCCAGAGGGGGATGCTGGTAAGGTAGGCTCATCTTGCATCCTATATATTTAAGATTTATCTAACATCATATCATAAGTGCGACAATGTTTCTCATCATTCCCTAATGACAAAAAAAATATACAAAGAAACTACTTCAGGTCAGGTTGATACTTTCCAATCCTTGGGCAGGGATCTGTGTCATGTAATTCAAAAATTTGACATATTATGCACCACACATGACTCTTCAATGGAATAGGACCTCCATATTTCATATAATTGTTTAAGATAATACACTGATCTTTATGGTGCCTAGAATATTTACATTTTATCCACCAAACCTCTATGTAGACCTCCTTTCCCTTGTCCTTGTGCAAGATTTTAATTTCTAAATACATGGCTTCAAATTGATTCTAAATTTGTTGAGTTTCGAACGCAATAGGTTTTGGGGTAGCCTCTAGCTTCAATGCAACCCCCACAGCCTCAACTTATGTGGAAATATTTTGCTTACCTAAGGGTTGGCCCAAATGTGGGAGCAACATAGCAATGAACCATTCCTTATGTTTAGTATCATCAATGAAAAACCCACCATCCCTAGTGGTGCGCTTCAATATCTGATCGGCCTCCCATACAGACTCATTATCCTCCTAACGAATTTATTTCATTTATGTCACCAGTTGTGCGTATGACTTAGGCTTCTTAAATTTCTCTTTTAGGGTTGCTTTTATTTGTTCCAATGTATTATTAGGGTTTTCTTTAGCATACCCAATGTACCAATATAATGTGTGATATTTTAAAGAAGTAGCTAGTTGTGCCTTCCTAATATCAATAGTGTTAACCTACTGAGCATGTCATACGACCTCAGTCACAAACTAGAATTTATAAGTATCCTCATTTCCAATGCCCCTGAAATTAGGTAACTTCATCAATGCAACCATGTCTACTTCTGGGGGAGGTGGAGGTGGTGATGGACTGGGTGGTGGAGTGGGTGCTCTATGATGTGAGTGCAGAAGTGGAGTGGATGGGGTTGGAAACAGACTCAAGGGTTTCTAGTGTGATGAAATTTCTCCTTCGGAATCACTAGAGCTACTACTTTTGGGTTCACCTTCACTCTTGGATCTAGGCTTCGGAGGGCTATAAATAAAATTTTCATAATCTTTGCAGTGAACTTCTCCACTACACGCAGTTGGGCCTCTTCTAGGTATTCAATCAATATGTTCGCACATACAACCCCGTTCACATAATATATTTTTCAGCAACAATTTCAGAGAGTGCAGAAACATACCTCTAGGGCCTTTTAAAACCTTCTTTCTGCTACAAAATATGACACAAATTGATCAATGGAAAATTCAGTCACAAAGCCTTCCAAGAGGCAATTAATCCAGTGATCTATTGCATGGGTGATCTTATTATCTAGCTTCTCTACTTGCTAGATCAATTCAGGAGTCCACTCAGTCACTATGTCGTCCTTTATGCAGGTATTGAATTCAACTAAGTGCAACAACCACTCTTGTAGCTTGCATTAGGGGAATTTTGAGGTCTAAAATGGGCCTCATAAGGAAATTATAAAAAAAAAAGTGGAAATAATAAAATAATATTTGATTACATCATCAAATTTTAGAGGGAAAAAAGAAGAAAATACTATTTCAACTCGTATTTTCAACTTATCTCCCTATGGGTGTGCTCGAATTTCGAGCAGGAACACTCGTTGGATGCATAATTTGATTCCCCATCCAAGGATTACACATGTTGCATACTTTTGATGGACCGTGCTACACGAAAAATGAGAAATACATGAAAAACATGATTGCAATCACATTTTTCATGTATTTCTCATTTTTCGTCTAGTAGGGTCCATCGAAAGTATGAAACATGGGTACTCCTTGTATGAGGAATTAAATTTTTCACCCAAGGAGTACTCCCGCTCGAAATTTGAGTAAACTCTTAGGGAGATAAGTTGAAAATACAAGTTGAAAAAGTAGTTTTATTATTTTATTATTTTTTAATCTTTCTACTTTTTTACACAAAAAATGGTGAATCATCCCCCAAGGTTGACATCATCATCTTGAATCCTATTATAAAGTTTATTTTGGTTGTACATTTTTCTTAGGAGGCCCATTTTAGACCTCAAAAGTTCTCTAATGAGCGCAAAGGAGCAAAATAATATTTCATACACTTTTGTATAAATATATTTCTGTACCCATTGTTCGTCAGATAGCTTAGTAATTTGGTTCTCTTGGAGTGTGAATTCAAGGATCTTTCTATCTATCCAATACTGCAATTTGTTTCATGAAGGATTCCACAGCATCAAATATCCCTCAAAATCATCCCAGTCCTGACAAAGGAACCATTTTTCAGCTTGAAGGGTCCTGACCCAAGTTCAGAGTTTATGGAGAAACCAACAAACCCTCAAACTACTGGCCCTTTCGGCAATGACTTGATTGCTTATATCAAAGTGTCACCCAAAGTAGTATTGGGGGGTTCTGGAACTAGGTTTCCACACCCTAAGGGAGAAAATAATGAAGTGTACCTAGCAAATCTAATGCAGAATAAGGCAAAATCACAGAATGTGTGCAATCCTTAACATAATAAGACAGAGTCGCAGATAATTTTAGCACAAATAAAGCCTAATAGAACCCGATCCAGATCTAAAAAATGTGTAATAGCTTAAGAAAATTCATCAACCATCAGTATACATAAATAACCATATCAAATGTCTTCTTTCACTGATAAATAAACAACACAGAAACAGTGTGATATTAAAAAAAACAGTAAATAACTCATATCAATCACAACATGTTCACCAAAATCTGTCATTTATATTAATTCATATCATTTCAATACATATCAGGTTTTCCCTTACACATAACCATTCCGCACACATAACTAGCGGAGTCTGCATACAAACATGACTAAGTCTACATGCACACAGATAGCAGAAACCTTTCAACCCAACCCAGACAAAAACCCTTTTCAACATATTACAGATGCATAAACATCAAATAGTCTTAAGTTGAACTGAACTATCTTCCTTAGACTCAATCTATCTTATTTACATTCTTCTTGTGCACATATACTATGGTCTCAAACCATGTTTTGAGGCCCATAGTTTACCATTAAATCCATTTACATCATAATTAGGGACTTTTACCCACCCCAAAGCCCCTTAAATCATCCGTGCAATGCACATATACAAGAATTATACAAAATTACATCAAAAAGGTGCACGAGGGGAACCCACTCCAACATCTAGTTGTATTATGGTCACAACTAGGGCTCTTGGGCTAGATCAGGCTGATCAGGACCTCAGCCATAGGCTCAATGTGTTTAGGTAGTAGTTAGGGAAGCTTCATCCGTGGGTTGATCATGTTGAGGTTGCAGCTAAGGGATTTTCTGGGAAGGTCTGTTTTGGGTCACATTCAGTTTATTGCGCAGTGCCTTCATACATCTATTTCTTAGTCACATTTTCTTGTGATCATTCTTTGACAACATCCTGGATTTAGATATAGGACTGGGAAGTTGTTTTCATTGAGTTTCAGTGATCATTTGTATCTGGGGTTTTGTACTGTTGTGTATCTATAGATATGCTCTATATATTTCCTCTGCAAGATGTATCTATAGTTTCCACACATAATCAACAGTGTTCATAAGTACGCCACAACCAATGTCAATGCATCTCAATTCTCATTATCAATCTCATTTAGCAGATATATGTTTAAGGTCACATTAAGCATGTGTTGGTTGTTTTACTGCATTATGAAGATATGGATCAATGGATCATTATACTCTTGTTTGTTGAATCATTTGATAACGATATAAGAAGAGTAATTTGCAAGGGTTTTCCCCATAGTGGTTTTTTCCCCATTCTCAGACCAATCTTGGTATCGCTATGTGTTCATGCTTCTCTTCCTTTGTTCCTTTACGTTTCACTTCTTAGATGATGGTGATGGTGTTTTTCTTTATATATAGTTGCATATGCTAATGGTTAAAAACATAGATTTGAATAATGATATAATGATATGGGGTGAACTATTATGTTATTAAAAACATTGTTGGGAAAAATACTGAGGGGGTGGGGGAGTGAATCACTTTTTATAACTCAAAATAATCTTTAATTTTTCTTTACTAATTTCCATGTGTGAATTTAATGAATCCAACTAATGTATACATACGGATATCTTTAATGAAACTTGCATATGTCTAAAGATCTTACTATGCAAATAAATATTTACTTAGATCAGTACATAATTCATTCATCAGATATTTAGTAAGCAGTAATCATGTTCAGTAAAAACAAAATAAATCATCACACATAAGCAACACACATGAACACCAGGATTTAAGGTGGAAACCCAATTCGGGAGAAAACCACCGTTGTTGTTGTCTATATCTTCAATAATTATTATAAATAAAAATGCTTACAATCTTGTACTGGCACAGACTCATACCGACACACAGGCACCCACTTGCAGAAGGTTGCAACCTTCTATAGTTCTCCAGCTTCTACTATAAGGGAGCTTCAACCCCCTGATCTCGTTTACCAGCCACTACTGGAAGGGAGCTACGCCCCCTACTCTCGTTTACCAGCCACTCCTAGAAGGGAGATACTACCCCTTGATCTCATTTACCAGCAACCACTGGAAGGGAGCTACGACCCCCTCACTGAAGGCTCCAACCCTCAGTACCACCGCGGACCATGTTTCATCAATTTTCACACTAGATCCAACAAATTCAACACAACATAACTTGTAGGCCTCTTTTCATCACATTTTTAGACTGGGCCCACTCCACTCATTTAAGCCCAAAGAACATACATAAAAATGAAACTCATAATTGTATCAAATTATTCATTGAATCATCAATCAACAAATCAATTGAATACTAAACCATCCAGTCAAGAAAATAGTCACTCAATTCATAGTGACATCACTATAACCAAAATATCAAAACTGAACCCAAACTATTGCATCAACACACTAAATCAACTGTAACCTTCATCATTCATAAAACAAAATGTATACGCTACTTCACTTACTACAACCTGCATTTGTATACTCAATTTTAAAAATCTGATCAGACTCATAACAGATATGAGGGTTTCAATTATACTTTGCCATATTTACAGAACCCTTATTCAATCAACAACATCCATCATATTTAATCACTCAATCATTAATCATATTTGTACATAATCAACTAGGAGCTTATGAATTATTCAAAAAATCCAGATCTACATGAAGACTTCATTAACAAATAGCAGAAATATAGAAGAAATTATTAGACATTCTCTTCAGCAATCTTCAGAAAAACACTACCTTCCATATGTGCTTTTGTTGTAAAAAACCCGCATGTATACGCGCTTTCACCGTGACAAACCAGCTTATAGATCTATAAATATTTAATACTGCATAAAGTTTCAGATCAACATAATTACCCAAATTTCACCCTTCACTTAAGAAATCATGCTCCAGGTCACCAATCTAAACATCTCACCAAAAAATCAAGAAAATACATAGCCATTTCATATCTAAAGAACTTTATCCATCATTATATTCATAGGTGCATCATTATTTCATATCTATCAACAAACTGAAACCCATTCCATGCAGATATACTTCAGAGTGAAGTATTCATTCAATACCCATACACATGCACCCTTTGCACTATGATCTTCTTCTCCTTATATAGTTTGAGTCTTTCCCAATACCATGAGACAAAACCACACTAGATCCAATGGTATTCTTGGACGGAATCAAATAGACAACACAATGCTCAATATTGTGGACTAATACCATGGTAAGGACCTTTACTATAATAAATGGAGTGTGTAAGTACATACGTGGCATTGCTTCTTCATACATGCATGTATATATGACTTCTCTTCATCAAAACTATGTATTCACTAATTCTGGATGTATACGTGGGTTTCCTTCATCAAGCCTGCGAGCACACTCAGGTTGCCTTCATCAAACCTGCGAGCACACTCAAGTTGCCTTCATCAAACCTACGTATACATTGTGAAATATTGCCTTTATCATTTCTCTATCACTGACTGGAATTATTTTTTTCTGTCATATCTAAACTATCCTGTAGATACATATTTTTACATCTTTAACAAATAGGTTTCTATCAAAAGGAAACTCATTAAGTAGGTTTTCATCAAGGACAACTTATTGAGTAGGTTGCCATAAAGGACAACATATTACATCATAATGCCAACAATATCCCCCTTTGGACTTGATGAAAACCATGACGGTGTTTGATCACCACATCTTGTAGATACCTGAAAGACACATCAATCATAAGCATTATTCAAACACTAAGTTACTCTCCCCATTTGACATCAAGGGCAAAGGGTGAATTAAATCCAAAACAATGTTTCTCTTTCCTTATAGAATTAAGAGCTTTGTATATCTTATCTGCACTGACCATGCTCCTCCTGAGCACATGCTGAGTTTTCAGATTTTCAATAGAATACATGACTCTATAACTCAACTAAGTATGGCCTTTCCTATCACCAAGGATTCAACTACCCAACTAAGTGGGTTTACAAATTTGACTCAACTACCCAACCAAGTGGGTTTACAAATTTGAAAAAGTCCATAAATGACTGAATAATATAATCTTTACATCATAGGTCTCAATATGACCCTTACATCAAATTACAAATATGACTTTTTATAACCAGGACCAAAGGATCTCAAGGGAGAGATCATAATTCAGCAACCAAAAAAATGCCAAAAATGTATTATAACCAACATGACTAATGCTCCCCCTAAACATGTGCATCCTGAGCGTTCTCAACCATCTCATCAAAGCATCTTTATCAAGCAGATAGATATCAAATAAGAAAATGCAGCTTGAAAACCATAACCGCAGTTGTACCCATTAGCGCCAAACCATGTCTATAAAAAAAAACATGGGTAAACTTCAATATCATCAACCTTTGACCAGTTCTACAATTTCATCATCATAATATATTTCCATATAAATCATCTATCAACTTAATCTCTTGCCTTCATCAAAGTAAACTTGACATTTCCCCTTTGTAGAAACATATGTGGGATTCATCATGAAATAAGATAGAGTAGTGAGGCATCATATAACATGAGAAAACACCATAGACTTGTATCAACAATATATGAGAGAACCAATTAGAAAGATAAGACAATGTAGTCATGTCTCCAAGTAGCATAAGCACATAAATAACCAATTCCTCGGGATCTTTGCAACAACATCATATTCTTTCCAAGAAGAATTATCATACCTAAACTACTTCATCAATTACAATATGTATCAACCAATAATCCATGTGATCTGTTATCACCAATGTCTTCATGTTTTTAGATTTATTCCATTTTTATAATCATGATGTAACATGTGTAGGAATCAAGTACAATAGGCTTCATTCACAACAGAAGTCATCAACAACAAGATCTGCATGTTCTGTCCTCATATCTGAATCATTAGACTTTCATCAAATCGTCATGTGTAAATAAAGATAATATTCTAAAAAAAGTGATCAAGGCTCATCCATAATCTCATCATAATAAATACATGTATCATGGCAACATCATTCGAGCATGAGAATCACAAGAATTAAGAATAAGAAAACATAATGTTAACAATGAAACACTGGTAGATAGGCTAATGCTCCCCCTTAACCTGTGCTTCATGTTCATAGTCAAGACTGACCATATAAATTCATTCATCATATCAGAAGACTGTTACCATCAATATCAGACCAAGAAAATTATAACTGCCAGCATCATATCAGAAACTATTCTTGATTTTGTCTCAATTTTTTTCTTATCAGAGAAAAACATACATAACTATATCCAACAGAACTCACATGTATACATGACTTTAGTTTATGAAACCCACATACAGAAAGTGAAATACTAAAAATTTCATATCTCCACCTCCATATCCCCTTGAACTTGTACCACATGTACCTATCTTTTGTTGTCACATCAGATGCACTGTCAGAAAAATAAATAATCAGAATTACCAAACCATCCTTTATACATTGCAGTTGATGACATTATTCTTTCAAGAATGATGGACTGCAATGGGCATTGTCTTCTTTCAGTCTGAGTCTAAATCCTTCTCACATCTGCTAGAGGTCAGATCTTTAAAGACATATAATTTATCAGCGTTTTTGTATCCCCTTTCTATGACTTCTCCAGTTACTTCCTCCATAATATTGCATTTAGTTGATATGAAAACAATTATATTTCCTTTATCTGCCATTTGGCCTACACTTAATAAGTTTTGTTTTATGCCTTGAACTAATGAGGTATCAACTGCCCTTCTATTTTTTAATTATGGCTCTGCATTTTCCCAAAACATTTTATGGATCATGATTTGAAAGAATAACCTTATCATCTTGATTTTTCTTGATAGACTCCATCTTACTCTTATCACCAGTCATGTGATGAGAACATTCATGGTCGATGTACCATTCATCCTTATCTTTAATTGCACATAGAGCAAGACCACATATTACCTCTTCTTCTTTATGCTTGTTAACATTAATGTTGGTGGATCCAACTTTCTTTGGTCTTACGATATCATTTTTTTGACTTCCATACTGTCTTTGATGATTCATTGATTTGTTCCTACATTCCTTTTCTACATGCCCAAACTTGTTACAAGCATAACATCTATGTGACCAGAAAAGGGAGCAATGACATCATACTAATTTTTCCTCATGTTCCTTCTATTGCAATCAATAGCTTTATGTCCAAATTTTTTGCATGAAAAATAATAACCCTTAAATAAACCTAAGTACCTAGGAGTTGTTGACCTTTCTGTGTAGAGTCTATTTCTCTATGACTAAAACAATCTGCTTCTGGAATAGGCTACAACATGTCCATAATTATGGCATACAAATAATTCAACATTATTGATCAAAGGAGAAAATCGATTGATACTTATATAGTTAGGAGCGAATGATTTCCTTTGAGAATTCATGATTGTTGGTTGACCTTTTGCTTCTTTAAACACTTCAGGTTTTACATTGATATCCTTTGAATATTTAGCACTTTCTTGTGAACTAGATTCTCCTTTAATAGTTTCATGAAAACCAAGAACAAATTTAATAGAAGGAGACCTTTGACTACTAAGAATATTATCCAGAATCTTAGTACTATCTTGAAACCTAAATTGTTTATCCTTTTCTTCTAACTTACCTTTTAAAATGTTTACCTCAACCTCCAATATTTGGCACTTCTCCTTCATACTTTATTCAACCCTTATTCCTTCTTCTACTTGTTCATTCAATTTTATAATCTCTTCTTTCAACCCATTTTCTTGTTCTTCAAATTTTTGTAGAAGTTCTTCATTCTTCTTATTTGATTTTTCCAGATCTGCTTTGAGAGAGAAGAGTTTTGCTTCAAGTCCTTCACTATGATTAGTTACTTCATTCTGTAGCTTTTGACACCGATCTATCTATTCTTTGTTTCTTTTCTCAATTGACTTTGTTTCTTGTAACTTCTCATTCAATCTAGAAATCATATCTTTGAAGATACATTACCTTTCATTAAATAGAATCTGTTGATCTTCAACTTCATTCTTGATACTAGCAATTTCTTCTTCTAGATCCATACTATTACTTTTACTTTCATATTCGTTATCCTAAAAATTGCATGCACAAGGAAGTGAATCAAAATAACAACAATTAATACCTATTTCATCTTCTTCATTTTCTGCTGCATACATTTTCTGAGATACCTTCTTGCTTTGAGTAGCCTTCTTCTTTTTCTTCCTTCCCATTGTGACAAATATCCTTCAAGCGATCAAGCTTTTATAGAAGGACCAACTCTGATACCAATTTTTGGGAAAAATATTGACCGGGGGGGTGGGGTGAATAAGTATTTATAACTCACAATAATCTTTACTTTTTCTTTACTAATTTCTATACGTGACTTTAATGGATCCAAATAGTGTGTTCACAATTATATCTTTAATGAAACTTGCATATGTCCAGAGATCTTATTATTTAGATAAATATTTACTTAGATAAGTGCATCGTTCATTCATCAGATATTTAGTAAGCAATAAGCATGTGCAGTAAGAATAGAATAAATCATCACACATAAACAACACACATGAACACCAGGATTTAAGGTGGAAACCCAAGTTGGGAGAAAACCAACGTTGTTGTCGTCTATGTCTTCAATATTCATTATAAAGAAAACTTCTTACAATCTTGTACTTGCGCAGACTCATACCAGCACATAGGCACCCACCTACAAAAGGCTGCAACCTTCTCTCATTCTCCAGCTTCTACTAAAAGGGAGCTTCAACCCCTGATCTTGTTTACTAGCCACTACTGCAAGGGAGATATGACCCCCTTGTCTCATTTACCAACCAATCCTAGAAGGGAGATAATACCCCCTGATCTTGTTTACTAGCAACCACTGGAAGGGAGATATGAATCCCTCACTGAAGGCTCCAACCTGCAGCACCACCATAGACCACGTTTCATCAATTTTCACACTGGATCCAACAACTTCAACACAACACAACTTGTAGGCCTCTTTTCATCAAATTTTCAGATTGGACCCACTCCATACATTTAAGCCCAAAGAACATACATCAAACTAAAACTCATAACTATATCAAAATTTTCACTAAATCATGAATCAACCAGTCAATTGAATATTGAACGATCCATTCAAGAAAACAATCACTTAACCAATTACCAACTCAATTCATAGCGAGATCACTATAACTAGAATATCAAAACTGAACCCATATGAACTAGCTTATAGATTTGTAAATAGTTAATACTGTAGAAAATTTTAGATCAACAGACTTCCCAAATTTAACTCTTCACTTTAGCAATCATGTGCCAGGTCATAGATCTAAACATCTCACCAACAAATCAAGAAAATACATAGCCATTTCATATCTAGAGAACTTGATCCATCATTGTATTCATAGGTGCATCATTATTTAAGATCTATCAATAAACTGAAACCCATTCCATGCATATATACTTCAGAGTGAAGTATTCATTCAATACCTATACACATGCACCCTTTGCACTATGATCTTCTTCTCCTTATATAGTTTGAGTCTTTCCCAATACCATGAACCAAAACCACACAAGAGCTGATGGTATTCTTGGACAGAATCAAATAGACGACACAATTCTCAATATTGTGGGTTAATACCATGGTAAGGACCTTTGGTATCATAAACTAAGTGTGTGAGTACATACACGACATGGCTTCTTTGTATCCATGCGTATACGCGACTTCTCTTCATCAAAACTGCGTATTCACTAATTCTGGATGTATATGCAGGTTTCCTTCATAAAATCTGTGGGAACACTCAAGTTGCCTTCATCAAAGTTGCATATAAATTGTGAAATATTACCTTTATCATTTCTCTATCACTGACTGTAATTCCCTTTTCTATCACATCTGAACTGACCTGTAGATACATAATTTTTACATCTTTAAAAAATAGGTTTCTATCAAAAGGAAACTGATTGAGTAGGTTTTAATAAAGGACAACTTATCAAGTAGGTTTCCATCAAGGACAACATATTACATCATAATGCCAACAAACATGTAACTATCAAAGCAGATAATAATGTAGCTCTATGAAAAATTAGCATGGTATCATAGTTGATTTGAATAAAATCAAAGGAGATCACCCCCATGGAGACACTTTTATGGAAGCAAGCAGAGGATGGTAGAGACCTAAAATAATTCTAGCATATGAAGAAAACCCTAGGTAGTTAGTGGATAAGTCTATGATGGTTTGAGAGAAACTTTGGTTTATTGTAAATACTTGAGATGTAATCTATGTGAAGTAATTGGGATAGATATGATAGATGACATGGTTGTTGATTGAAGAAAACATTTTTTTATGGCCTATTGATGGCTCTTGAAGGTTGGTTCAAGAGGGAGAGGATCATCTCTCATTTAAGATAAGTATTCCTTGACTTATGACCTTACTCTTTTTTATACTTATGGATTTGATTATTGTTTCTAGTCATTATTTCATGCATGTATATTTGAGCACCTGGATATTTCTAACCTCCTTGATGACATGTGATCAGTGGATCCCTCTTGAGGATCTTTTGAAATGTAGGAAAGATGGCTAGATCTGGAAAAGGTAAATAGGCACTTGAGTACTACAAACTACCTATGTGAAGGTGCACAGGTAATACCACTAGGAATGCATGGTATATGGTATTTGAGTTGTAACATTGATGGCTAGGTTAGCCCTATGGTATGTTGAAAATGTATCCTTCTAAAGTGGCTCATGCATGTGAAATTGATATCTGGATTAATGTTTCCTATGATGAAATGGTGCACTTGGTATTGAATGTTTTGATCATAATGATTTTCTTGATTTTCCAAGGCTACTTGTTGTTGATGTTGGATATAGTTGGATAAAATGATGTTTGGCTAACATCTATCGTTTTGAGATCCTAATTCTAATGGTACTCTTGAATCTTGATATGCATAAGACCTACTGGATCTCTTATAGAAGTTTACTTCATTAATATGGTATTGATAATGTTTGTGATAAGCATGATGAAATCTCATGGAAAGAGATATTTCACTTTGTTGGTTTATTAAATAACCTAAATTGATCCTATTGATAATGATAAGCATGGTATTGGCGACCATGATGATATAAGCATGTTTATGAGATTGATGTACTAGATCTGATACTACCCGTGGTTATGACATATGGTGAAATTAAATGCTCTAAATTTATTTATTGTTATTGGGTTCAAAAGGTTGTATTGTCACATCAGCCTGTTGCCCTGATCTTTCAAGTCCAGCCCTTGATGAAATATTGATGACATGATGTTGATGATCATCATAGATATTTATATTCTATTGCATAACTTAAGTAAATACAAGTTGATGACATGAATGAAGTAGATTCTCATTCAAAGGGAGGATATTTCTCCTAAAATATTCTTACTAATATTTCTAGTGTAGGTTTGATTGAAATATGGTTTATGGATTAATCCACAGCAGTGGTCTATGCCTCTCTTGCACAAAGGAAGGCCCATAGATGTGACTATACCTGATAGACAAAAAATTGAAGTTATGTACAATGAATCTAGTCTGTACTCTAAATGCAAGGGTCTCTAACATGTCTCACCATTGTAAAATGATTTCTGGAATTGCTAGAATTGAGCTTGAAATCAAATGGTCACTTGGAAGATGTCAAATTTTCAGATGTATTACAGATACTAGTAAGTTCTGTAAGCAGTAAATGTTTGTATGTTTGAATAGAACTTGTGTTTGCAAGTGACCAATACATTCATATCAATATTCCATTATGTATGTGCTACAAAATTTCAACATGACTTGGCTAATTGATGAAATGTGTTTGGAACTTTTGACATGATGCTTAATGATTGAGATATGCCTAGAATTATAGATCTTACCACGATCGCACATTTCAATTTTATATGATTTTATCTAGAGATTATTTATTTTCCCAGATGGAAATTTTATGTGGGCATAATGACCTTCAAAGTGGTATGTGAGTATTCAGAATTATGGATCTGTATTGGCCTCCTTGTTCCTAATATAATTGTTGGTGTGATTCAGTATGAAGATGGAACCTGCATGACTTGACCTTGATGTTTGCACTAGAATCTACTAATGAAAATAACTTATAATGTCATGTTTGACCTGTTTTCTTGACAGTAAATTAATTCAAGACTTGGCATGAGCTTTACCTATCACCTGCTTGAAAGAATTGATAATATGAAATCAATATCTTTGATAATAGTTTCTGGTATGGCTTCTAAAATCTAATGAGCTGACTTCCTTGACACAACATTGATTTATGTAAGGCTGATTATGTTGGTGTGGTAAGGAATTATGCTTGCAGATAGCGTTGCATGATGCAATCTCCTCGATTCATATTTTTCTATATTTGACAATTATATGATGAAGTCAAGATAATGAGTTCCAAGGTATGGCTTTGATTTTAATTATGGCTATGATTTTACATACTGATAGTATACCCTTGATAGGTGATGATCCTCTGACAATCTAAGTTAGATGAAGATGGATTTTGAAGCTAGAAATAATGTATCGTGGCATGATGAATCCATTTCTGGAATTTGGGAAAGAAATCCCATGTTTCAAAGTTGTTGAAATGTCTTTGTGTAATGTAAATCCTTGGAAACTATGATTTAAAGTTAAAATTTTGTTGAATTTCATATGTCATATGTTAGTTGATTGAATCATTGATGCTATTTTTTGAGCATACATCTATATATGATGTGTATAGAACATGATTAAATTCGTGATTGATTTGCTTCATTGAAAATTATCACCAAACATATTTTGAAATATTTGCATGAAACATTCTACTTTTAAAGGTTGACATATTTCTCCCATG
This sequence comes from Pinus albicaulis, assembly GCA_034641835.2. Classification (NCBI taxonomy): domain Eukaryota; kingdom Viridiplantae; phylum Streptophyta; class Pinopsida; order Pinales; family Pinaceae; genus Pinus; species Pinus albicaulis. Next base: position 42,103,522 of record MU968480.1, read on the forward strand.
ATATGAAGATGCATGAATGAAATGATGTTTTCTGGGATTATTATTGATGAGCACATTTGGATGCTACCTTAATATGATATCTTCCATGATATCTTGGATGAGAGGTCCATAGCGTGACCGAGGTCGGGTATAATGTTGCTATCAAGGCTAGTTGTGAGTCAGGATGTAGAAGCTCCTTAGAGAGTTGTTTAAGCATGATATGGATAAGATATGGATACACTATGATGAAAGATAATCCCATATAAATATTGTTGGGACTATGATTTCTCCTTTAATTTGAGACAATGCTGTTACTCGAGACAAGCTTAGGATTTTGATTGACACCTCCATGAGAGGTAGGATGATTATGGTATCCATCTGTGATTGACACCTCCACGGGAGGGAGGATGATTATGGTATCATGTTTTGATTTATATGATTATGTATGTTCTAACATAAAAATTTATTTGATGTCATGTATGAACAAGAATCAACAACTATTGAGACAAGAAAATACCAGATATGAGTATGATGATATTAGCATTGTTCGAGGACACTGAGCCAGCTCTTCCTCCTTGTTTGAACTCCCAGGACAAGGAAATGAGATAGAGGGATCTTGGGGCTGAGGGAAATTTAGACAATAGGATGTATTCCTTATCTGTTAACCATAGAGTTAGATATGATTCTCCCCTATCTTAATAGGGTCAGATAAATTTTCTCCCCTGATTGGTCTTTGCAAATATACCCAAGTTGGAATCATACCCTATAATATTCCTAAATTAGCATGCAGCTAATTGGAATATTAATTTTTCTCCAAACACATAGTTAGATGAATAAATGGGTAGGGAAGCCCACGAATTGTTTTAGCAGCAACAAAAACCCTCTTAATGGGAAAGAGATCATATTCACAGCTGGATAAAACACCTTCATGTGTGAACAAGGGCTAAATGCATGTGGACAAAGTCAAGTTTGACCAAGTCAACTAAGCTAGTATGGAGGATGTGGAACTTTAATGGAGATAACCCAGTGGGGATGTGGATCAGTTTAGATAGTTAGAATAAATCCACCTTGAGTGTGGAAGAATACAATGCTTGGAGATCCAATCAAGATTGACCAAATCCATCAACGTTGTTATGGAGTGGTATTGATGATGGGATAGCGCAGTTTTGGAGGAGATTCATTGCATGAAGATGGAAACCCTAATGAGTGGGACCCAAGGTTAGAAGGCTCACATTTTTTATAAGGAATATGATGGCAGCCATATGGGGTTAGATTATGATTATGATTTTCTGATATATGGTATGTTTAGAAATATTTCTTTCTCTGGCTGTTTAACTGAGATAAAGTGTTGTTTAGCACAGGGTGTTCCTGATCGGGAATCCCACCTCTTCCATTGAGTAGCTCTTGGAGGAGCCTTACACCATATTTTCCACTATTTGGCTGAAGGCCAAGCTTCATCTTCCTTTAACAATGCAGATCTTGTTGAGGGTTTGTATGTTTCAGTAAGCTACAGCAAATGGAGACTAGATCTTCAGACCTAGGCCATCTCAATACTCATTTTCAGTGGAGAAGGGTTCTAATCCATTGGGAGGATAGTATTGAAGGTATTGAGCTATATTTTCATATCTTGTCTACATGCCAACTATATTTTGATCCCTATAGTGTAGAAGAGATCCATATCTGCGTAATTTCTGAAGGATCAGTTGTAGGGTGGTCCAGTGCACCATTTGGAGAGTTGATTTGCTAAGTGTTGGGGATCTTCCCTTCACTTTGGAGATATTTTGGAGGATATCCACGATCTTTCCATTTCCTATGCATGATCGTGCTTCTGAAGCTTCGTAGAAAAAAAGTTATAGCGAAAATGCCACGATGACCTGTTTGGAGCAGCGAAACCCTAGAATCCCAAGCTCTGATACCAAATGTTGTGTAACCAGCTCCAAAAATAGAAGAAAAGAGATATGAACGCCTTAGAAATAAGCCACTTCGAGGGGGAAACCTCCAGTACATTACATAAATGAACAATTCTTGGATGATACAATTTACAAAACCTCCTTTCTATATATAGGAGTCCATGGGGCCATAATGTAATCCTAGTGGGCCACAATGTAATCCTAGCCGACCTAAAAATACTAATTTAAGGGCACAATAATAACAAAATGGGGGTTACAAGGGTTCAATAATAAAAATAAGGGGGTTACACTAACAATAATAAGGGAATATACTAGTGATATAGGGACCTAACAATATTTCTGATTTGGAGCAGCAGAATTTCACTCCACTCAGCAACCTTGATTTACTTAAGGAAGAGATATACATTCATCCTAGTATATCATTTCTGAGTTGCACACAAATCTTAGGGTTGGGGTGTAGATTTTTGGAGGATGGGATGAGTATTGTCCTGAACCATGCCATGCAGAACTATATGTTCAACATAGAGTATGATCTGAAGACAGAAAATGCACCATCATGGAGATCAGCAGTGTTGTCAATGAGCAGCAGTGATGAGTTGGGGGCCAAACCATTGTTGGAGCATTCCAATGACCTTCCCATATGTATGACAAAGGATGGGCAGATAGTTGTTTGGGGACATCTTATGATGGATAACATCTCTCATGGTTGTGATGGATATTTCTTGATGGATATTTCACATCATGATGGGAGTTTTTTTCCTACCACCTATTTGGATCCTTATGGGGTCAACTTGGTCATTGATAAGTGGTCTTCATTTGAAGATCTCTAGGAGATTGAATTTCAACATCCGATGAAATGAAAAGACAAAAATATGATTTGGGAGGATGGTATTCATCGTTGGAGAGATGCCACTTTTGGACATGATGATAAACACTCACCATGGGTAGGATGGGTGATATTGATGAGCAAGAGGTTGGAAAGCCACTTGCATATTTATGATACCGAGCAGTAGGAGGCAAGGCTGTGTTGGCTACCCTTGAAATATTTTGGCCACCATGTGACATATCCTTCTTCAAGGGGTATGTGGATTGATGGATTTTGGCATGACACTTACATCATATGGTAGCAAGGAGTTTTCATGTATTGGGGTGGTGTGATATATTTCATATCAATTATTATGATATTGCTCCATGATTTACATGATGATGGTGTTGGGAGGAAACTAGAGCTGTTGTTGCTTTGGTTGTTATTGAGAGAGTATGGGCTGATCTTCTCCCATAATTTGCATGATGTTGCAGGAGTAGGAGATGGCACTATCATGGTGCAAAGGGGCTACTCCTTAACCTTGGAGGATTAGGAGGTACTTCCACTTTGGAAGGAATCTCCCACATATAGTAGCATTATGATTGATGACTTTGGCATGGGGGATGTCAAAGGAAAAGATAGCAGCATGTGAGGAGCCTTACATTTCAGATCTTCAGCGCTGTCTCTTAGGAGAATTGAGCCATATTGGAGGTCTCAACTTTTGGTAGAGTACTCTAAGGATCTTGGTGCTTGCATGATTCTTGATGATCTGGAAGGAGATGATAGATACATGGTGGATGATGGGGTCATCTATTTTTATGGTAGAGTCTTCTTGACTAGAGCTTCTAAGCTCAAGGGGTAGCTGTAACATGCAGCATATGTGGGCTTTCATTCCATGCACTTTGATGCATATCATTCCTTGATGGAGGAGTTCACTTGGAAGGGAATCCAACAGGATGTATATCAGCATATGGGGAGATGCATAGCCCGGATGATGATGGAGAGGTTGTCACAACCACTTCCCTACTCATTGAGAGTGACGGAGAAATTTTAGTTGAGCCATTTCAACTCAATGCCCAAATTACATGATGGCGGATGTACATTTATGCATTATGGTTATACTCCTTTACATTTTATGAGCAACATATTGTAACAAGAAGGATATTTCCTTCTTTTATATTTTATTGTGATGTACTTGAGGCCATTTTCAGCATTTATGTTGGCCATTCTATTTGTGGTTTGTGGGGGATGCCACATCATTTTTGGTGTGCACCATTGGCACCAAATTTTACTTTCATGATCCCATCTTGTAGGATGATTGTGGCAGAAAAAAAGTGGCTAACAAGACAGTTGTTACACTTCATTTTGAGGCAGGCAAGGGATGCACTACGCTAGTTCCACATATGGAACTATGATCCACCTCCTAGTTTCCATATGGCAACTTGTTTTTATTTGTTTTTGCTTCCATGTATTGATGATGTTCTTGTTCTTATGGGAAGATTTGTTGGGAGGATGGAACAAGAGTTGGAGGTGCCCATTGGGAGTATGATTCTCTATACTTCATATGTTGCATGTTTAAGGAGAAACAAAGGGCAAACCATGATTGCCACACTACACCTCTTGTCTTCATGTGGGAGGAGCCATTTGGAGAACTTGAGTTATTGGGAGAGGCACTTCATGGATGTTTTTATTGGTGGGGTGACTTGGGTTATTCTTGAAGACCGTAATATTTAAGCCCAAGATCAGTAGCAGCTCCATACATATCATAAGTGGAGAGAGAAACAATGTGGGATGGACATTTTGGTCCCACATATTCAGCTATGCAGCCCACCTTCTTTGCAAGAGCCTAAGGTGGAGGAGATGTTTCAGGAGTTACTATGTTGGAGGGTGACTACTTTTTGTGGATGATAGCTTGGGGTTGGAGGCTTTACATGGGGATGATGATTCCCAATACATTTCAGATTCCATGCCTCAAGAAGGCCTCTAGAACACATATAGTTGTTCCCATGGATATCCCACTTTTTCATGATGAGAGCCATTTGGATTTTTCACCAAAGGCATGCTTTTACACATGGGAGGAACAACTTGAGAACACATTGATGAGAAAGCAACTTGTTCTTTGGAGGAAATTATCACTTGAGGATGATACAGGAGGAAGAGGAGAGGCTATTCAATTCTATCCTTGTATTTGCTTGAGGACAAGCAACATTTGGGAGGGGAGGACTGTAATATTCCTAAATTAGCATGCAACTGATTGGAATATTAATTTTGCTCCAAACACATAGTTAGATGAATAAATGGCTAGGGAGACCCACAAATCTTTTTAGCAACAACAAAAACCCCCTTAATGGGAAAGGGATCATAGTCACAGTTAGATAAAACACCTTCATGTGTGAACACGGGTTAAATTCATGTGGACAAAGTCAAGTTTGACCAGGTCAACTAAGCTAGTATGGAGGATGTGGAACATTAATGGAGATAACCCAGTGGGGATATGGATTAGTTTAGATAGTTAGAATAAAGCAACTTGAGTGTGGAAGAAGAAAATGCATGGATATCCAGTCAAGATTGACCAAATCCATCAGCGTTGTTATGGAGGAGTGGTATTGATGATGGGACAACGCAGTTTTGGAGAGAGATTCATTGCATGAAGATGGAAACCCTAATGAGTGGGACCCAAGGTGATAAGGCTCACATTGTTTATAAGGAATAGGATGGAAGCCATATGGGGTTAGCTTATGATTATGATTTTTTGATATATGGTCTGTTTAGACATATTTCTTTCTCTGGTTGTTTAGCTAAGATAGATTGTTTTTTAGCACAAGGTGTTCCTGATTGGGAATCCCACCTCTTCCATTGAGTAGCTCTTGGAGGAGCCTTGCACCATATTTTCCACTATCTAGCTGAAGGCCAAGCTTCATATTCCTTTTACAACACAAATCCTATGGAGGGTTTGTTTGTTTCAGTAAGTTGCATCAAGTGGAGATTAGATCTTCAGATCTAGGCCATTACAATACTCATTTTCAGTGGAGAAGGGTTCTATCCATTGGGAGGAAAATATTGAAGGTATTAAGATATATTTTCATATCTTGACTGTAGATAAAATATATTTTGATGCCTATAGCATAGAAGATATCCATATCTGCATAATTTCTAAAGGAGCAGCTGCAGGGTGGTTCAGTGCACCATTTGGAGAGTTGATTTGCTAAGGGTTGGGGATATGCCCTTCACTTTGGAGATATTTTGGAGGAGATAATTTTACTATTCATATCATATTATATCCACTTTACAGATCTGAATATTTCCATATATATGCAGTCTTAGATCTCAGATACACTTTGTACATGGTGTTTTACTAAAAACCCCAAGGGGGTTCATTAGAGGAGCCTGTATAGTGCATGGATCTGATATAGATCTAAATTTTTATGCACATAGAAGCTCTATATCTGATGTACAACTTAATTCTATTGCAGGAGTAATAAAATAACATTGTCAGGGTATTTCTAGCTTTATTCATGGTTACAACCCCTCTTTTTGCATGATTTTTGAGCAATAATGGCTTAGGAGGCTTGTTTAACTAAGCTACCATGATTTGTTTCAGATATCCTTTTTTATATGGCTGTTATATTGTATAAATGAATGGATCCATGGGATTCATTTAATTACTATCGCATACATTTCTAAAAAATGCATTTTTACTACATGTATTGCTGAGTTTTCCCACTTGGGAATATTACACACCCATAAGCAAGACTTGTTAGTAATATTTCTCCTCATTTGGCCAACTATTTGAGAGTGTACTTGGGGTTTAAAACCCAAGTAGATTATGATGTAGGTGTTCTACCACATGACTATTCAGGGTCATCAATGGGAAGATAAGTAGGCAATAGGATGGGTTGAGATAACCGTATACGGTTTCAGGTTGAAATTGAGCTCCCTGGTGTGATATCAAGGTCATGATGGGCTCCCCTTAATGGATAGATATCTTATTGCAAGATATTTGGTTGTATAGGTATAGCTCCCCCACGAGATTTTGGGTCGAGATGTGTTTCCCAATACGGTTACAGGTTGAGATGTGCTCCCTGGAGACATGCTCTCCAAAGATGGTTGATGATGATATTGTTGGAAGTAGCCTGTTGGTAGAGATTCCCAATGATAACCTGATGAATGAAAGGTGGTAGCCTGAGCTCCCCTCTGATGAAAAATTCGTATTCTTCTATATACGAGAATGTTCAGCATATGAGCAATAACAATCAAGAGATAAGAAAAAATGAACATGAGAAGTACATTGATGATTTTTAATGAGAAAGGTTCACAACATGACAACTACAGGATAGAGATGATCAGTGATAATATGTGATGATGCATGAAGATAAGAGAATGGAATATTTATCAATGAATAGATATTTGTAGGTGGAATTTTCCCTAGTTGACAGAGTGTTAAAATTATTAAAATTTAGTAAATTTACAATATAGACCATCCTGATGGTCGGGATTATAATTTCATTAGATTCCTCTTTTCGAGGGGAAAAAAATCGACCTATAGATCCCCCCAATCGGTTAAGAAGAAGTTAAGTTATGAATTATTTTATTTATTAATTAAATGGAATGGGTCGGCCTGAACACATATGGATTTAGTCAAAGCCCCAAATGGTCCCTCACAATAGTGTCTCAAGATCATTCTCACACATTTCTCTCGTGATATTTCCTCTTGCACTTTTTGTTGTGGATCATATTTTCTATTTTGGCTCACAAAGGTTCGACAGAAGAGGCTTGTGTATGGTTCGACATCACAGGTGAGAGGCTCGCTCTCATCTGGGTATTTTGAGCCATAGTTGTGGGCACAAAACTGCAGGATTCAGGCTAGAGCTATAGGACAATCTTGTTAAGGTTATGACTTAGTTTCTATATATGTGGGTTGGCTATGTTAAGGTCGTGGCTAGGGTTCCTGGGCTAGATTGGGTTGATTAGGACCTCAGCCATGGGCTCAATGTGCTTAGTTAGTGACCAGGGAAGCTTCAACCATGGGCTGAGCTTGTGGAGGTCGCAACTAAGGGATTTTCTGGGAATATCTGAGTTGGGTCACATTCAGTTTCTTGCATAGTGCCTTCATACATCTATCGCTCAGTCACAGTTGATTGTGATCATTCTTTGACAACATCCTAGATTTAGATCTAGGAATGGGTAGTTGTTTTGAGTGAGTTTCAGTGATTAGTTGTATCCATGGTTTTGTATGATTGTGGATTTGTAGATATGCATATATGCTCTATATATTTCCTCTGCAAGATGTATCTACATTTTTCACTCGTAATCAACAATATTCATCAACATGTTATAGCCAGTGTCAGTTCATCTTAGTTTTCAGAATCAAGTTCGTTTCGAGAAGAGATATGTTTAAGGTCACATTATGAATGTGATAATTGTTTTACAGCATTATGAAGATATGGATCAATGGATCATTGTACTCCTATTTTTTGAATCACTTAATGATGATATAAGAAGAATAATTTGCATGGGTCTTCACCATACTGGGTTTTTCCCTAGTCTCGAACCAATCCTGGTGTCTATATGTGTCCATGTTTCTCTTCCTTTGTTCCTCTACAATCCCTTGATTAGATGAATATGATGGTATTTTTCTTTATATATAGTTTCATATGTTGATGGTTTATAACATAGATCTGAATAATGATATAATGATATGGGGTGAACTTATTATGTTATTGAAGAAACGTAACTATCAAAGAAAAGAATAATGTAGCTCTATGAAAAATTAACAAACCATACCCATTCATTTTCATAAAACATATCCATAACCAACATATAAACAACAAAAATAATGAGGATGGAGCAGCCATAAATGCCACATATAATCCAGTCCATTAACACGTAAGATACCAAGGAAATAACCTATTATTAATTAATGCAAAATCCAACCCGATATGGCACTACCACGTTCCACCTGACCATAGATTAGTTGATCCAAATCTCTATTCAATGAATCACCTCCATGCCATTTTCCAAACATGAATGTGGGAATCAAACCAAAATTACCAACTAGGGCTTCCTGAGGCTAAACCACCTCACACTCATCAATATAAATTGGCTTTACCACAATCCTCACCAGATCAGTAGTCCATAAACAAGCATGGCTACCACCAGAATTCTCCACCTACACTGTGAGGAATTTTCGTGTCTCCTAGTCTCTAGGATTTACCACAATCCACTGTCTAATCGAGGGATTACTGGGTCATAATCGAGACACCACCCTCCAATATTTACCGTATATCCCACCATTCACCAACAAGGATTCCTAGGCCTGATCAAGTGAAACCATCTCTAGGGTTTACCGTATATCTCTCCATTCACCTGTCGACGATTCCTAGGCCCACCGAGGCACACAATAACTGGCTTTATTTTAACCCACAATTTGGTTCAGTGGTCACTAAGCCATTGCATTTACCAAAATCCACAGTCTGGTTCAAGGATCACTAAGCCATGTGTTCTTTCATTCATAGATCCACCTCACTTAGTTTGGAATCCATTCGGAAATACAAATCAACCAAAACATGAGAACCCCATCACACCATTGCTATCTAGAAATGGAAAGGAAAGACCTAAAGAACATTCTCACACCTAGAAAAACCCATTCCAATGACAACAAGAGAAAAAAGAACATGCATGCATAAATATGCATGCCAAATATAGAAAGGAAATCACACATTCAAATTGATACCTACAAGTAAACCCGTTGTAGTTGCTTGATCCCGCTCTTCCTTGCTTCATATTTTCTTCCTCTTTTCCTTCTTTTCCTTTCTTGATCCACTGTTGAAGTGCTCCAAGAAAACTTTAATTTTTCAAGAGTGTGAGAGAGAGAATAGAGAGAGAGATCCTAAACTAAACTAACAAAAAAGGTTACACTAACAGAAGGTACCAACTGATCCTCATAATCTTTTTTATTAATGAGGCCTCCATTTTCTTCATTTTCCACTATTTTCCTGCATTTTCCTCCTCACATGAAACCTATGACGTTTCACCTTCCTTTTCTCCTAATTTCCATTATTTTCCTTCATTTTCCTCCTCACATGCAACCTGTGAAATTTCACCTTCCTTTCCTACTAATTTCCATTATTTTCATAAATAAATTACCAAAAATTACATTTTATCTTTCCAAATGCCTTTTCTATTTCCTTAGCCATAATAAACCAAATGAACACCCACACTACCATTTTTTTCCCAACATTCAGCTTGGAATAAGTGTCCCACAACCATGGTTATTATTTTTCATTTATTGACTTATATTACATGGAATTTTCACTAGGGTTGTTACATGTCTTATGGCTTGCGACATGGTATTCTAACATATGCTACAACACCTAGTTTTTACTCTGCATTGTGCATGGTGCTAACCTTTTTACCAAAGCCAAAACGCAATCCCACAACAACTTATGTGAGGTGTAATACCCCCAACATGGACTCAGTATTTTGAACGTAGAGCCGAAATTAGATTCTAACAATTCTGTTATTGAAACACAACCTAAACCAACATTTCGACCATCTATCAATCAATAATCCCTTTATTTTCATTCAAAAAGGTTCATGACACATAACAATATGGGTCCATACCATACTAGATCATCACCATAAACAATTTTTCCAAAAAATATTAATAATATAAACATTTGGATAATTAAACAGAGTTATAAACCATCAAAAAAGTTGTAAACCATTACATGTGACACCGGAAATTTAACACATTGTGTGTGTGTGTGTGTGTTTGGCGCATGAATGTACCAAATCACACCTACTTAAGAGGAGTGGTTTTTCCCTCTTAAGTTCTTGGTCAAAGGAAAAAAATAAAGGGATTCAACCAAGTTAGGGAACATGCTAAGACATAAGCATACTAAATAGTGAAATAGCATACATATTCAAACAAAAAAAACTAAACTAAAACAAATAGTACAAAAGCTATAAATAGAGTCAAACAACTTCAATAATCCAAACGGTGGCACTTACGTCCCCTCTTATTGAGTGCTGGTAGGAATGAAGGATGAAACTCTTACCCACTTTCCAAGGGGCCCTTAGAACTAAGGAGTTCTAAGTCTCGATGCAAGGATGTCTCTACTTCTGAGCTACCTTGGCGCAAAGTCTCCCTCTCTCTACTTCGGTGGACTAGATTTGTTGGATGGCCAACAACTGAGTCCTCTCTATCTTTGCTCTGGATCACACACTGTTGGATTACTTGGGGAAATTCTAGCCAGCATAACAACGTTTTCTCATATTGTTCATCTCTTTGTGTCCTTTTATAGGAGAATTCAAACTCTCCTTCCTTCTCTTGGTACATTCATGGATGGTGACCCAAGAGAGGAGGGTGATTTCATTATGTGATGTTATGGTCCTATAATTTGGTAGATTGGTAGACCAAATGATAGGGTAACATCAGACCAAGCTTTAGAGCCCTAGGACCTAGCCTTCCTGGACTCAGAGAGGGCTCTCTCTATTATGCAAAGGATGTAAACTTGTTTGCTTCTGTATATTTGATTATAGGCTAGTTATTAAGTATGTTTTGGTTTGTTTTGGGTTTTTTGAGGGGAAATAATCAAAGGATAAATAGATAAAAAGTTCGTCAGATCAACTAGACTATGGGGTCGAAAAGGTCGAGACTGTCTCAATGATGGACAAGGTATTATTGCAGAGCCGATTTGGTCGAGGCAAATGGATTCTTTGGGTGAAATTGAAATGAGATGGACATTAAGTTTGTGAAAGAAAAAGATATTTTAAGCATAAATAGTTAAACAACAAGCATTCATGAGTTATGTCTGACCATTAATCTCTATGAATGAAACTCAAACTGATAGATGCGGAAAATAAAAAATCAAGTGATACATAGAAGTATAAGACCCTCTAACTTTGGGAAAATACCTTCAGAATTTTTGGAAAACAAATAAGATAAACAAACAACTTAATCTATGAAGAGGGAACTGCTAAACATCATATCTTGAGCTATCAGGAACTTTGAAATAAGACTGCAAAGCATGGACAAAGGGCAAGATTGAAACAAGACCTTTTTGACATAACTAAGACAACCAATAATTCAGATAAAGATCTCAGAAATGGAGTTTTGATTAGCTATGAGTAAGCAGGGCATACCATGAATCATACTAGACAACATACATAATAACCATTAATGAAACTGATAACAAGTTCTTAGGGTACCAAAGAGCAATTAAGAATTCTTTGACATAACCAAGAAAGATGAAAACATTTAAGCTGCAATGAATCAGGAAATTTGAGGTGCCTCCATGGGCATATCTCAAACTTATTCTTTACTGAACTACACCAAGAAAGAAGCATGAAAACATGTATGATAACCTAAGAAAACACAACAGATAAGGAACACAATACCAATCACCAAGCCATGGAATCCCACATACAATCCTCCTCCACCATCAAAGTCAAGCAAGAGATCATCCACTTCATAAGACAAGTATTTCTTCAAAGCTCATAATGCTATGTATTTCTCTCTATAACATCAAGTTCTGCCTCTGGTTACAATGAATCCTCTTGGATTATATAGGCCAAAGAGAAGGAAACCCACCTAGAGCAACTAGAAGGCCATTGGCCAAAAACAAATATCCTATTTTGTCCTTGAGGCTTTGCAAAGCCCAAGGCACAAAATATCTTCAAAAAATATCTATTTAAGCTAAAAATAGTAAGAAAATTGACTTTTAATCTCTGACATGGAGTTAAAAATAGCTTAACACACATTTGGATGACCACCTTCATAAAAATTTCTTTTCAGCAAAATCCTACAGGAGCATAGCAAAAGAAAAAAGTATGTTTTGCAGAGGATTTCTAAGGGACTTCCTGATGTCGAAACGAGGCCCGTGATGGCTCATTGGAAATCCATGGATGTCTAGTTTTTGGAACTACTTGATTTTTGTCAAACGGATCCCTGAAATTCTGTCAAAAAATGGACTGAGTTAAAAACCCCAAGAGGGTCTCACCTGCTAATATTTGAGGCAAAAAGGTGAATTTTGACTGTTTTTTGCCTCTTTGAGGGACCAAAACACCTTCTTTTGATCTGAAAATTTTTGAGTATATGCCCCCAAATTTAATACATCCAAAAAAATAGCTTTTATGAGCTGAGGATGCTCCTAGAAAACATGGCAGCGCCTAGAAAAATGTGCAATTAGGCCTAAAAATCACAAAAAACAAGATCATGTCCAAAATTTCTCAATTTTGGTGAGAAAAACCCTTATGGGTTTCTAGAAACATGCAAGGAAGCTGAAGCCAAGATTCCAAGCCTGTATATGTCTTTTTCCCTTTTTTTCACCGGGCACCTCCTTTGGGTATTTTTGAGCTTTTCTTGGGCAATTTTGAGTTTTCTTCGGGCAAATTGATTCAATTTCTTGTAATGCTCGATCATCTTCCTTTGCAAACCAAAGTCTTTGTTTTCCTTGTCTAATTTGTCCTCCAAATTCTTGTTTTCTCTTTCAAGCCATGATTCTTTATCATTTTCTATCTCTTGGGAAAGCAATTGTGTGAGAGGATATGATCGAGCAAGGGCTGCTTCTTCTTCTCTTTGTTTCTCCAAAGCTTTCCTAAGACCAATAGTCCTAGGCCTTTTTCTTGCTGGTTGCTCTTCTTCCTCAATATTATCAAATTCGCCCATATACTCTTCAAGTTTGACTTGTGCTTTGTATGCTTCCTTTTGGTATTTGAATGCCTGGGCCTCATAGATTTCCATTTGCCCACTCATTTGTCTATTTTGCATTTGTAGAAAGTGTATGAGGTCCTTCGCCCTTTCTAGATCAGTTTCTAAGTCCTGGATTTGGGCTTCTCTATTTTGCAAAAGAGAGTCTAGAATTATAACTTGGTCATCTTCGTCATCACTGTCCACTTGGATTATGTCAAACTCTCTTTCTTGTTCATGGCTACTATCATGTTGTTCAACTTTTTCTTTGCCCTTGCTTTGGATAGACTTCTTTGCTCTTGTTCTCTTTGGAAATTCAACAATAGGCTTCTTGGGCAACTTTCCTCTACTCCGGAGTGCTCTAGTAAAATCTGTAGTTACAATTTGAATAGTCTTCTTCTTTGTAGATTTAGTGGTCTTAGGCTTCACCACTTTTGGAGAAAGAGTCATGGCCACTTGACTAGGTGAGGAAACTAGCACATGCTTTTGAGGACTCTCTTCATGCTCTATGTTTTTATTGTCTTATTTTGGGCTACCTTGCTCACTGTCTTTGCTTCTATCATGATTGTCTTTAGGACTACCTTGTTTACCCTCCTCATTGTTTTGAATTTTTTGAGGGTTGTTTTCATCATGATTGTCTTCATCTATTTTTTGTATGTTGTCACATACCTTACTGTTTTGAAATTGTTCTAGGCTGCCAACCTTACCATCACTGTATTGAACTTCTTCTTGTGTGCTGCCCTTACCATGCTCACTATTTTCAAGTTTTTTATATGAGCTACTTCCATCATGAATGTCTTCATTGTCATTTTGCATGTTGCCATTATGCTTACTGTCTCTTTGATTGCTTTCATGCTGACTGTCACTCTGTTTCTCATCACTAATTTGAACCTCTTCCTTTTGTTCCTCATCATCGCTACCCTGTTGTTCTTCAGTTTGTTCTTTATCATCACTAGCTATATGTGGGTTGTTCCCATGCTCACTGTTTTGTTGGGTGCCACTATGCTCCTCATCATCACTACCTTCATGCATGCTTTCATAATACTCTTCTTTTTCACTATCAATCATGGGTGATGTTTTCTTTTGAGGGATAGATTGACTAGATGAAGGAGATACATAGTGAGTGGAGGGTGAGGAGGACATATGAGATAGGCCATGAGATGAAGAGGCAGTAGTAAAATCTATATGAGAAATGAAAGTCTCCCAAGAAACTCCTTTCTTTTCAAGCTAGTGAAGGATGATGATTTTGATGAGAGAATGATGAAAAAGACTAGCTTTTTGCTGAGCAGGAGGTCTCTTTTGGACAAAGGAGGACATCTTGTCTATGATTTTGCAAAGGAAGAAAGGGGGATTCAGTAGCTGAGTCCAAGTGAAATGCATCAGAAGTCTGACATGATAGGCATAAACTTGAGAATATCTCCCCTCACATGTGAAATAGTTCATGATGGTTTTCATAAGGGGCGCATAACTTTTCAATAGACGAGAAAAGGGGAAGATGGCCTTGCATTCATTTTGGTAAGTTGGTTTCAAGAAGGGCTTGTAGTGAGTGGTCTAGGTCCAAATAGGATTGTTTGAACCATTTCTCACCAAGATAGGGAATATTGGTGGCCTTTGACACTGACCTAGGAGTGATAACAAAATCAAGGCCTGCTATGTGAACATGTTCTCCTTGCAGCCTCAGGGCAAACAATTGTGTCAAGGGAGGGTGATTGGTGAATTCTTGGATCTTTTGGCAAAAATCAAGGCACCCTACCTCATGAAAGTTTAAAAGGACTGAAGGGGAATCATTTAACTCTTTCACAGTTATAGGTTCAAATCTGTTGTGATACCCTCCTTTGTTGGCTTTCCTTGGAGGCATGTTTTGCTTAGATTTCCTTCACTTGTCTTATCAAAACAAGTCTTTGATTAAACTAGTTATTTCTTAAAACAATGTTTTTTCCTTCTTACTGAGCAAAGAGACCTTCAAAAAAATCTATGCTTTCTCTTTCAAAGACTGTGTTACCTTCCATGTAGTTATTTAAAACAAGCTTTAAACTATTATAGGACATTCAGAAAAGAGTTACCTTCCATTCTTCTTCAAACAGTGCTTTTCCCTTTCATGTAGCAAGTAGGACATTTACAAAACAAACCTACCATTCTTCTCTAAAATCACTGTTTTCTCTCCTTGAAAAACCATATTTTTTCCTTTACAAATTTGGTTTTAACCTCTTTTTAAACCAAAAACTTAGGCAAAGAAAACCACAAATACCTACTAAACATGTCTTAGATGTTTTTTGGAGAGGACCCCTCTGTGAAAAATTCTAAATTTTTTGGCAATTTTGAGGGCTACTGCAACTCCTCAGCACTATTCTATGGGCACCCAGGTGGATGAGAAAAGAGGGAAAGTGCAAGAAACAAGTGCGTCGCATTCGGAGTGGGCACCAAGCGGTGGGCCGTTCAGAGGTGGCCCGGAGAAACGCGTCGCATTCAGGCTGGGCGCCGAGCATTTGCACAGGTGCATGGCGTGCAACTACAGGTGTGTTCCGCCTAGTGCTAATTCCTTCTAGACGTAGCTACAGGTGCATCGCAAGTGTTTCTAGGCACGTCACATGCACCAAAAGCTGCAAAGGGTGCTAACAATTGTCTTCTCCTATTTGCATAATGACATCAAAAAATTTTCCTGGGCTCTTTTATGCCTTATGAGGTTTTTAAAGCACCTTTTCCCCTTTTATTAATTTGAAAAAGTCTCATTTTTTGCCTTTTAGCTTTTGCATTGAAAAGTGACTTTGTGCTTTTGTTGAAGACTTGTCAAAAAAATGTGTTGAGTTGTGCTTACTATTGAAATTTCCAGTCCTTTATCGAAATTTTTAACTCACTCTCTGTTCATTGTTGCAAAAAGACCCTTTGACCCACTATATGAGTGCTTATTTGATCTATTCTCACCATTGAAGGAAGCTATTTCAAAAAAAATATTAACCTGGTGTTTGCCCTCTGCTAGCCATTTAAGGAGACACTTTAAAACAAACTGTGAGGTGTTATGTTCATCATCTAAAAGAGGCCCTTTCCACAAAACTTTTTTGGCCCTCTTCTTATCAAATGGAGGAGGCTATTTTTAAAAACAATTGTGCTTTTCCTTCACAAAAAACCTTTAAACCAATTGAGTGCCATCTGCTTATTAATGAATGAGGCTTCTTGAAAACTTAGTGCTTTTTCCTTCTGCTCATGATTGAAGGAGTCACTGTAAACACAAAATTTTTCTTTCATACCTGCTACATCATTTGAAGATTTGTCTTTTTAACCAGTTTTCTGTAGGCCCTCTTCTTGTCATGAAGGAGGCCCTATGCAACTGTAACCATTTTAGGTTACTCAAAACCACTGATGACCCCTCTGCTTATGATGAAGGGGGCCTTCAAACTATAAAACTTCATTCATTTCGACACTGTGACCCCTGTATGTTTGTTTGAAAAATAAAAAATAGAAGACAAAAGTGAATCTTTGGCATTTATCCTTGATGAAATCATTTGAATCATAATTCCCTTTTCTTTATGAGGACCTGTCAGTAATATATATCCCTTTTGCATAAAATCACTGTGAAACTTCAGGAGTAAATAATGTGCTTTGTAAATGGTGCGCGCTCACTGCTATGTATCTTTGAAATGGCTCTTTTCCCCTTGACTGTGTTTTCATAAGGTGCAGTGAATTTGTCTTTGACTGCCTTTTCAGAGCCTAGGTGTATGGTAAGGTATAAGATGCAGCTTTCCTTCTTACACCTTCACTATGATGCCTAATTTTCTTTAAAGCTCTTTAGGTCAAAGACTATCCCTTTTACCTAATCCTTTATGTCCTTTATTCTTGATGGAGGACCTTTGTCCTTTGCCATTCTTGGATTTGAAACCAGCAGGGCTCCTCTTTTCATCATCTGTGCTATATGATTTCTAATGGTAAACTTCTCAGTATTGAAATATTTCCTCAAGTGTATCTTTTGCTCATAATTTCTTACTGTTATCAATGTATACACCCCTGCAGAGATGTATATAGATGTTTTTTATATTTGGAGAGCTTTCTTGGTGTTTCATGAAGGTCATGCTTGATCCAACTATCTTTCTTCAGATAGGAAAACTTCTTTCTCTATTTCTTCCCGGATTTGAAACTTTTTGAGCTCTACTTGAAATAAAATACAGTGACCTTTTGATGGTGTATGAACTAGGGATAGGCAAGGGTTTTGTTTTGACAAATAAGAAGAAATTATGGCTGACTGATATTGAAAATAGGGTTTTTGACTTGGAGATAGTTTTCTCAAGGTATTTTCCCTAAACACCATCACCTAGACCTAGAGGCTTTCTCACAATTTCTGAAGGATTTCTTGAACATAGTTAGGTCATTATATGACAAAATAAACAGTGAGAAAGGGGTAGAAAACTTTGTCCAATGTTTGATAGGGAGCCATGTGGAAACAGGGGATTTTGAAAGCAGAGGTATTAGGCTTATGACATCTATAGACAGGGGAGGTTTGTTGTTTTAAGCCATGACTCTAAATTGAAGACCACTTTCATCACAGTATGAAAGAGAGAGGTAGGAAGACAAAAAAATTTGTTTGAGGTTTTTTCTAGATGAGAAATTGATAGTTGTGAGATTAGCTTCTAGAAAAATGAGCGAAGGAATCTAGTCATCAAAACATGCAAAAATACTGATGACTAATAGTGGCTCCATTTGGGGAGGGTAGCTCCTTTTTGGGAGGTGTCCAGAATTGTAGATCTCTGGCTTGTGATAACTAGTGCCTTGTCCATTGGCGCAAATTTCTCTCTTTCCTGATGCTATTTCTGAAAGTTTACAGCATGAGTAACATCAAAGTCATCTCTACCTACCCAGCCATATTTCCTAACATTTTTTCTTCTTTAGGTGCATTTGGACTAGCAACCCTTTGACATGAAATTTTTTGAATGTGAAAACACTATCTACTTCTACACTTATATCTTCTGAGAGTTCAGATTAAACTGATGAACTCCTTTAATTCTCTACCTATGCTAGATCAACTGTCAAGATTAAGTTGTTTGACGGGATTTCATTCACTAAACTAAAACATGAAATTGAAAAATGACCAAATCAGGATTAGACGGTCTAATTTGTCATGTGTTTGTGGCATAAAAGACAAGCTGCACACAAATATTATTTTCACACAAAATGAGATTTAGAAAAATCAGGGCTAAGATACATAGTTTTTTTTTCATCCCTGTTTTCCTCTTTGGTTCTATTTTGAGTGTGTGGAACCAATATCTTTTCCTAATCTACTTTCATTAATAAGTCAAACTTACACATTTTGACTATCACTTCTTTTACTAACTTATCAGCAATCAATTTAAAACATGTCCAGTTATGATTAGGCTAGATAACTGAACAAGATATATTTTGAGCACTAGTAGTGGCATTTAGATTTGTGGACTTTCAGCATGACTATTTTTTGAACATGGGGCTTTTCTACTATTTTTAAAACTGCCCTCTTTTCTACTTTTCTATTGTTTTTGTATTTTTTGTTTTTGATTTATTTCTTCAAACAATGATATGTACAATGAGTGAAAATATTTTTGAAACTAGAAATCTTGAAAATGGTGGAACTTGAGCATTTTGTCTTCAAAGGGATCTCCTAATGCTCTTGGTCCGGTCAGCTCTTGAAAAGAAAAGTTTGGAAAATTTTCCCTTTCAAGCACAACATAAGGGTTCTTGCAAGAGTCTCTAAAGCTCTCTGTATCTGCTTGCTGCTTTTCTCTATACTTTTGATTTCTGCTCCTGCCTTTGTTGTACATCTTCTTTAGGTAATACAAGTACTCTTTGTCATTTTTAAAACAGATGATGACATCATCAAGGTACATCATAGTGAAGAAATTCAGTACTGGAAGCATGGCCTTCCGGAAACATGTCTTCGGTATCTTGTAGTTTTGCAACACTGGGTTTGAATTTGGAACTGATTCCAGTGTATTTGAAAAAGTCTTTAAGCTGTTTGCTTTGAAGCGGAATTAGCTGATGATATCCTGAAGAATAACCCTGCAAAGACATATGATTAGAAACTCCTAGCTTCTGTATGGTATGATCTGTTTTAGGAAGGATATAAGTGTTGTTCTGGGGAGGTTTATCAGTGTTCCTGAAATCTACACATATCCTATGTCCATTTTTTTTGTCTTTAATTGTTAATGTTTGATCAAGATTTTTGCATTTATTTTTGTAAGGGTTACTTCTGGAAATGATGGCAGTGTCATGGTTTTCAAACTGTTTTCTGGACATGTATTAGTATCTTGAACAATTTTTCATATTCTAGCAGTTCTTACTTTCTGGTGTAATGACATAATTTTAGCTAGTTTAATCAGCTCAAGTTTTTTAGGACTGTTGTTATCCCATTCCTCCATATTAAATTCATCAGACATTTTTCCCAGATCCATAGAAGTAATTGCAGTAGTTAAAGTTTTACTTGAAGAGGTAAATTATTGGGATGGTGAAGCATTTAGATATGGCAAAAACATAAGGCTTCCCTGATTTTGATTCCCAAAGAGTTTTGTACTATGTAAGCCTTTCAGTGCTTCTTATTTGAAAAAAAAAAATGATTGTACTTTTGATTTTTGTCCTTGGTTTGAGAAACTTTTTTGAGGGTGTAGAATGTTTTCTGTTTTATGATTTATCTCTATTTCTAGAAAATCAAATTCCTTCTTTTAAGACACAACTGTTCGGGGTCATGATAGCTTTGAGTATCTAGTTCATCATAGAGAATCTGGGGTGTCTGATGCGGTGTGCCTAGATTTGTTTCAATTTCTCCCACCTGTTTATCAATGTCTTCATCAGTATGTAAAATGAAGGAATTTAGGTCTGAATGTATGGAATACATAGGAATGTTATCTGGCCTTTCTTGGTTGCTAACCATATATTTCATGTGTGATTCCCAATACAGTATTCTTTTTTGGTTAAACATGAGAATAGTGGCAGAAGACATATCTAATTGAATATTTCCTTGAAGCTTGGCCCCCCAAGATCTAGATAAAAGCATTTCGTACTTGGGAGGAATGTCTGCTACCACTATTTCCATGACTAGGTGTTTTGCAGGTACTTGTGCCAAACTGACACAAAGATCTTTTATCAGGCCTAGACACTTGACTCTTCTTGAATCAAACGAATATAAGTCTTTATAAGGTTTCGTTATTTCTAGGCCTAATCTTTCCATTACTACTTTTGGCATGAGATTGTGAGAGGCCCCGGAATCTAGCATGACATTATGTAGGATTTGGTCATGTATATTTAGACTAATGTAAAAAGGAAGAGTGGTTCCCTCTTCATACTTTCCTTCTATTTTTGGTCCAAACAACACCTCAGGGGTATCATCAGCTAGGTGTACAGTATCTGCATCATTTCATATGTTTAAGTCGTTTAGCACTTGAGATTTGTATGAGCTTTGGGCAATAAGTTCAGTGAGAGGCATGGTGATCTTAATTTTGGCGATTTCCCCTTCAAAACTGAAGGGTACTTGTAATTTAGAAATATTTGCTTCAGTTTTCTTAGTCATGACTTTCTCTATATTTTTAATTTGCTGATTTTGATTTTTGGGTTTTGTTCAATACAGCTATTTTGGGGATCTTAGTAAAGGTACTAGGACAGTTAGGATCAAGGCTTTCCTGGCTAGTTTTGTCTTTGTTCTGATTAGTTTTCTTAGCCATGATTTTGTTACTGTCTACTATTATTTTAAGAATGGTATCAGGGGATTTTGTAACAGCAGTGTCTTAGCTACCTTTCTTAGAGTTGTCTTGGTTTTTCTTACTCTTGAGATCATATTGCCTATGAAATTCCATTATGGAGTTTTGCAATGCTATTTCAAGATCTTCGGGGTCCTCATAATTTATTTCATTTTGGTTTGAGGAGAAGAAAATTTTTTCTTCTTCTGTGAGGAAAACCTCACCCTCACTATCAGAACCTATCAAGTTTAAGTTATTTTCATCAAGTGGTTCCACATCTCTTTCTACCTCGTCAGCATAGTTTTCTTGGAAAGGTGGCCTGATTTGTTGATCATTTTCCCTTGGTTTGATTTGAGGTGGGTCTCTTCTAAAGTTTTGATTTCGGTTTCTGTTCTGAGGATTTGGCTGGTTGTCTCTGGGAGGTGTTTTTTCATTTATATTCATTCTTTCCAACATTCTCTCCATGGTTCTAACCAGGTTGTATATTCTGGGATCTGAGGAGGAAACTGAAGGCATGGCCTCATCTCAGTATGTGACTTTCTTTTCTGATCTCATCCTAGCTCTCTTCTCATCTAGGTTGGCTTCAGCACTAATAGCTACTTTTTTCATTTCTTCTAGAGTTGCGGGGTCTCTTTCTCTTGGTTGGTATGTCATATCTGGATCGAAACCTTTGGGAAATTTTGCTAATGCTGAGCCAAGTGTAGGTTTCATGTTAGGTGGAAGGGCATTATAGACACTATTGAACCTAGTGCAATAGTCCTAAAAAATTCCCCCCATGTTCCTTTTAAGATTGTTATACTCGGAAAGGATTTGGATGGGGTTTTTCTTGATTTCCCACCTGTTTATGAAAGTTTGGTAAAGTGCAGGGAGATCATGTATACTGTTAGGAGCCAAGTTTTTAAACCACTTCTTGGCTTCTCCGCCTAGGATTTGGGAAAACATTCTCACTCTTATGGTCTCATCTTCTATTTCCATGTATTCAAAGGCATCATTGATTCTATCTACATGTTGTTGGGTTGTAGCAGACTCAGCTCCGGTGAAGTGTGGAATTCAGGATTGGTAATCATTTTGCAAAGGTACCAAAGGTTGTGGTAGCAC
Source organism: Pinus albicaulis (assembly GCA_034641835.2). Taxonomy (NCBI): domain Eukaryota; kingdom Viridiplantae; phylum Streptophyta; class Pinopsida; order Pinales; family Pinaceae; genus Pinus; species Pinus albicaulis. Next base: position 42,125,695 of record MU968480.1, read on the forward strand.
TAAGGGTGCATACCAAGATGTCATAATGGGAGCTGATGGTAGATTTACAGTATGAGGATTTGTAGTATGGGATGAGGTGATTTGCACAGTGGTGGTCTGAATAGGTGTGGCGGAGGTGCTTGGACTTGTAGACTGATTTTGAGCAGATTTGGGGTGATAAGAGCCGAAGTGGTGGAGAAGCTGAAAATCAGGAGGTGTAGTGGGTGAGGCTTCTCTGCTAGGACTCTGTTGCAAATCTAAGGGCTCAAGATTGGCAAGGTTGATTTTTCTCTGTGATTTGTTTCTAAAAGGGGTTCTTTCTGAACATAAGTCAAACTGGGGATCTTGCAAGTATGTAAGATGTTTAGGTACAGAGCTTGCTTTGTGGATGGTCCTATCGGTAGCTAAGTTACCAATTTCAGAAGTTTGCCACAAAATATTTTCTGGGTCATCAACTATGATAGGGGGATTTGGGTCTGGGTGAGATCTGGTATTAATTCTTCGTGAAGCCAAATTTCAAAATCAAAGTTTAGAGAGGGTGATAGTTGCGATTGTTTTTGGATGGTTGTCCTCCCTAAGAGTTTTTCGGATGCTAGTGAAGTGAAAAATAAATGAAGGCTAGTGCAGTCGCCAGGTGGATGTTCTTGAGGTTTATGGTCTACCACCAATACTGACGAAGATGTTTTTTAGGAAAAAAAATTTCTAGAAAAATTTTATGTGAAAACTTGTAATAATGACTTAAAACTCAGTTCAACAGTTTTCTAGATTGTTGAGAAAGCTATAGTTCTATTCTTTAGGCTATTCTGTTGATTTCCTATCTTTAGATGAATATTTTCTAAATCCCTAAGTTGCACTTATTTTGTCACTGATTTCAGAGGCTACATCATGATTTTTGTGTTTTTGGAAAGGTAAGTCAACAGGATAGTATGATTTATGAAATTTTTGGTTTTTAGTGGAGTAATAGGCCTACTGGAGGCTAGTGGAGTTGCCAGGTGGATGTTTTTTGTTGTTTTTAGAGATATGTATTTATGGTCCGCCACCAATAACTGATAAAAAGCCAATATAGGGATGTTTTTGGGGTTTTCTAAGTTCCTGTATGTAGCCCTGAGGTTTTTAAGAGTTTCATATAACTGAATCATCATTTTTCTAAGATGGGGAAAGAGCTAGTTTCTACTCTTTGAACAACCCTTAAGTTTTCTAAGTTTGACTGAGACTTTGAGAGTTCCTAAGGGATACCTAGGATGTTTTGACTCAATTTCCCACCGTGATCTCCATTATGTTATGGTCCCGTAAATTGGAAAATTGGTAGACCAAATGATAGGGTAACATCAGACCAAGCTTTGGAGCCCTAGGACCTAACCTTCCTGAACTCAGAGAGGGCTCTCAGTATTATGCAAAGGATGTAAACTTGTTTGCTTCTGTATATTTGATTTTAAGCTAGTTTTTAAGTATGTTTTGGTTTGTTTTGGGTTTTTTGAGGGGAACTAATCAAAGGATAAATAGATAAAATGTTCGTCAGATCAACCGGGGTATGGGGTCGAAAAGGTCGAGACTGCCTCAATGATGGACAAGGTATTATTGCAGGGCCGATTTGGTCTAGGCAAATGGATTCTTTGAGTGAAAATGAAATGAGATGGACATTAAGTTTTTGAAAGACAAAGATATTTTAATCATAAATAGTTAAACAACAAGCATTCATGAGTTAGGGCTGACCATTAATCTCTATGAACGAAACTCAACCTGATAGATGCAGAAAATAAACAATCCAGTGATACATAGAAGTATAAGACCCTCTAACTTTGGGAAAATCAACTTTAGACTTTTGGGAAAAAAAATAAGATAAAAAAACAACTCAATCTATGAAGAGGGAACTCCTAAACATCATATCTTGAGCTATCGGGAACTTTGAAATAAGACTGCAAAGTGCGGAAAAAGGGCAAGATCGAAACAAGACCTTTTTGACTTAACTAAGACAACCAATAATTCAAAGAGAGATCTCAGAAATGGAGTTTTGATTAGCTATGAGTAAGTAGGGCATACTGTGAATCATATTAGACAACATACATAATAACCATTAATAAAACTGGTAACAAGTTCTTAGGTACCAAAGAGCAATTAAGAATTCTTTGACATAACCAAAAAAGATGAAAACATTTAAGCTGCAATGAATCAGGAAATTTGAGGTGCCTCCATGGGCATATCTCAAACTTATTCTTTACTGAACTACAGCAAGCAAGAAGCATGAAAACATGTATGATAACCTAATAAAACATAACAGATAAGGAACACAATACCACTCACCAAGCCATGGAATCCTACATACAATCCTCCTCCACCATCAAAGTCAAGCAAGAGATCATCCACTTTATAAGACAAGTATTTCTTCAAATATCATAATGCTATGTATTTCTCTCTATAACAACAAGTTCTACCTCTGGTTACAATGAATCCTCTTGGATTATATAGGCCAAAGAGGAGGAAACCCACCTAGAGAAACTAGAAGGCCATTGGCCAAAAACAAATATCTGATTTTGTCCTTGAGGCTTTGCAATGCCCAAGGCACAAAATATCTTCAAAAAATATCTATTTAAGCTAAAAATAGTAAGAAAATTGACTTTTAATCTCTGAAATGGAGTTAAAAATAGCTTAACGCACATTTGGATGGCCACCTTCAGAAAACTATCTTTTCAGCAAAATCCTACAGGAGCGTAGCAGCAGAAAAAAGTCTGTTTTGCAGAGGATTGTTGAGGGACTTCCAAATGTCGAAATGAGGCCCGTGATAGCTCGTTGGAAATACCTGGATGTCTAGTTTCTAGAACTCTTGATTTTTCTCAAAATGATCCCTAGAAGTCTATCAAAAAGTGGACTAAGTGAAAAAACCCAAGAGGGTCTCACCTGCTGATATTTGAGGCAGAAAGGTGAATTTTGATTGTTTTTTGCCTCTTTGGGCGACCAAAAAACCTTCTTTTTATCTGAAAATTTGTGAGTAGATGCCCCCAAATTTAATACATCCAAAAAAATAACTTTCATGAGCTGAGGATGCTCCTAGCAAACATGGTAGCACCTAGAAAAATGTGCAATTAGGCCTAAAAATCACAAAAAACAAGATCATGTCCAAAATTGCTCAATTTTGGTGAGAAAACCCCTTACAGGTTTCTAGAAACATGCAAGGAAGCTGAAGCCAAGATTCCAAGCCTAGATATGTATTTTTCCTCTTTTTCATTGGGCGCCTCCTTTGGGCAGTTTTGAGCTTTTCTTGGGCAATTTTGAGTTTTCTTCGGGCAAATTGATTCAATTTCTTTAAATACTCGATCATCTTCCTTTGCAAACCCAAGTCTTTGTTTGCCTTGTCTAATTTGTCCTCCAAATGCTTTTTTTCTCTTTCAAGCCATGATTCTTTATCATTTTCTATCTCTTGGGCAAGCAATTGTGTGAGAGGATATGTTCAAGCAAGGGATGCTTCTTCTTCTCTTTGTTTCTCCAAAGCTTTCCTAAGACCAAGAGTCCTAGGCCTTTTTCTTGCTGGTTGCTCTTCTTACTCAATATTATCAAATTCGCCCATATACTCTTCAAGTTTGACTTGTGCTTTGTATGCTTCCATTTGGTATTTGAATGCCCGAGCCTCATAGATTTCCATTTTCCTACTCATTTGTCTATTTTGCACTTGTAGAAAGTGTATGAGGTCCTTCAACCTTTCTAGATCAGTTTATATGTCCTATATTTGGGCTTCTCTGTTTTGCAAAAGAGAGTTTAGAATTATGATTTGGTCATCTTCGTCATTACTGTCCACTTGGATTATGTCAAACTCTCTTTCTTGTTCATGGTTGCTCTCCTGCTATTCAACTTTGTCTTTCCCCTTTCTTTGGATAGACTTCTTTGCTCTTGTTCTCTTTGGAAATTCAACAATAGGCTTCTTGGGCAACTTGCCTCTACTCCGGAGTTCTCTAGTAACATTTGTAGCTACAACTTGAATAGTCTTCTTCTTTGTAGATTTAGTGGTCTTAGGCTTCACCATTTTTGGAGAAAGAGTCATGGCCCCTTGCCTAGGTGAGGCAGCTAGCACATGCTTTTGAGGACTCTCTTTATGATCTATGTTTTTACTATCTTCTTTTGGGCTTCCTTGCTCACTGTCTTTGCTTTTATCATGACTGTCTTTAGGACTTCCTTGTTTACCCTCCTCATTGTTTTGAACTTGTTGAGGGCTGCCTTCATCATGATTTGTTCTGTTCAGTTTTTGTATGTCGTCATCAACCCCATCTGCTTGAATTGTCTAGTTGCCGACCTTACTATCACTCGTAGATTAACTTTCTCAGGTGCTTCTCACTATGCTTATCGTTTTCAAGCTTTTACAATGAACTTACTCACCAGCATTTGTCTTTATTATCATTTTGCATGTTCATCAGATATGCCATCGTCTCCTTGATTTTCTGCACATCATTACCTGCTTCTTAACAATTTATTTGAACCTCTTCCTTTTGCTCCCATCATCGCTACCTCTGTCATATTCTCAGCCTTGTTCTCTACTGTCACTGATGTAAGGGGGTTGTTCCATGCTCAAATCGCTTTGTCAAAAGCATTATGATCCTCATCATCACTACCTTCCTACCTAATTTCATAAGAATCTTCTTTTTCACTATCAATCATGGGTGATGTTTGCTTTTGAGGGGAAGATTGACTAGATGAAGGGGAGACATAGTGATTGGAGGGTGAGGAGGACATATGAGATAGGCCATGAGATGAAGAGGTAGTAGTAAAATCGGGATGAGAAATGAAAGTCTCCCAAGAAACTCCTTTCTTTTCAAGCTCGTGAAGGATGATGATTTTGACGAGAGAATGATGAAAAAGACTAGCTTTTTTCTGAGCAAGAGGTCTCTTTTGGACAAAGGAGGACATCTTGTCTATGCTTTTGCAGAGGAATAAAGGGAGATTTGGCATCTGAGGCTGAGTGAAATGCATCAGAAGTTTTACATGATAGGAATAAACTCGAGAATATCTCCCCTCACATGTGAAATAGTTCATGATGGTTTTCATAAGGGGTGCATAACTGTTCAATAGATGAGAAAAGGGGAATATAGCCTTGCATTCATTTTGGTAAGCTGGTTTTAAGAAGGGATTGTAGTGGTGTAGGTCAAAATAGGCTTGTTTGAACCATTTCTCACCAAGATAGGGAATCTTGGTGGCCTTTGACACTGACCTAGGAGTGAGAACAAAATCAAGGCCTGTTATGTGAACATGTTCTCCTTGTAGCCTCAGGGCAAACAATTGTGTCAAGGGAGGGTGATTGGTGACTTCTTGGATCTTTTGGCAAAAATCAAGGCACCCTACCTCATGAAAGTTGAAAAGGACTGAAGGGGAATCATTTAACTCTTTCACAATTATAGGTTCAAATCTGTTGTGATACCCTCCTTTGTTGGCTTTCCTTGGAGGCATGTTTTGCTCAGATTTCCTTCACTTGTCTTATCAAAACAATTCTTTGATTAAACTAGGTCTTTCTTCAAACAATTTTTTTTCCTTGTTACTGAGCAAAGAGGCCTTCAAAACAACCTATGCTTTCTCTTTATAAGATTGTGTTACCTTCCATGTACTTATTTAAAACAAGCTTTAAACTATCAAAAGGTATTATTCTTCAAAGTGTGATTTTCCCTTTCATGTAGCAAGTAGGACATTTACAAAACAAACCTACCATTCTTCTCTAAAATCATTGTTTTCTCTCCTTGTAAAAACGTATTTTTTCCTTTACAAATTTGGTTTTCACCTCTTTTTAAACAAAAAACTTAGGCAAAGAAAACCACAAATACCTGTTGAACATGTCTTAGATGTTTTTTGGAGCAGACCCCCTCTGTGCAAAATTCTGAATTTTTTGGCGATTTTGAGGGCTACTGCAACTCTTGAGCACTATTTTGTGGGCACCCAGGTGGATGAGAAAAGAGGTAAAGTGCAAGAAACAAGAGTTTCACGTGTGGAGTGGGCGCCGAGCGGTGGGCCGTTCAGAGGTGGCCCGAAGAAACGTGTCACATTCAGGCTGGGCGTCGGGCGTTTGCACAGGCATGTTGCATGCAGCTATAGGCGTGTCATGCCTAGTGCTAATTCCTTCTGGACGTAGCTATAGGTGCACTGTGAGCATTTCCAGGTGCGTCGCGTGCACCAAAATATACAAAGGGTGCTAACAATTGTATTCTCCTATTTGCATAATGACATCAAAAAATTTTCCCGGGCTCTTTTATGCCTTATGAGGTTTTTAAAGCACCTTTTCCCCTTTTATTAATTTGAAAAAGTCTCCTTTTTTACCTTTTGGATTTTTCATTGAAAAGTGACTTTGTGCTTTTGTTGAAGACTTGTCAAACAAAATGTGTTGATTTGTGCTTATTATTGAAATTTCCAATCCTTTATCGAAAGTTTTAACTCACTCTCTCTTCATTGTTGCAAAAAGACCCTTTGACCCACTATATGAGTGCTTAGTTGATCTATGCTCACCACTGAAGGAAGCTATTTCAAACAAAATATTAACCTAGTGTTTTCCCTTTGCTAGCCATTTAAGGAGACACTTTAAAACAAATTTGTGCTGTGTCCTGTTCATCATCTAAAAGAGGCCCTTTCCACAAAACTTTTTTGGCCCTCTGCTTATCAAATGGAGGAGGCTATTTTTAAAAACAACTATGCTTTTCCTTCACAGAAAACGTTTAAACCAACTGAGTGCCATCTGCTTATTAATGAAGGAGGCTTCTTGAAAACTTAGTGCTTTTTCCTTCTGCTCATGATTGAAGGAGACACTGTAAACACAAAAGTTTTCTTTCATCCCTGCTACATCATTTGAAGATTTTTCTTTTTAACCAATTTTTTGTAGGCCCTCTGCTTGTCATGAAGGAGGCCCTGTGCAACTGTAACCACTTTAGGTTACTCAAAACCACTAATGACCCCTCTGCTTATGATGAAAGAGGCCTTCAAACTATAAAACTTCATTCATTTCGACACTGTGACCCTTGTCTGTTTGTTTGAAAAATACAAAATAGAAGACAAAAGTGAATCTTTGGCATTTATCCTTGATGAAATCATTTGAATCATAATTCCCTTTGCTTTATGAGGACCTGTCAGTAATATATATCCCTTTTGCATAAAATCACTGTGAAACTTCAGGAGTAAATAATGTGCTTTGTAAATGGTGAGCGCTCACTGCTATGCATCTTTGAAATAGATTTTTTTCCCTTGACTGTGTTTTCATAAGGTGCAGTGAATTTGTCTTTGACTACCTTTCAGAGCCCAGGTGTATGGTAAGGTATAAGAAGCAACTCTCCTTCTTACACCTTCACTATGATGCCTAATTTGCTTTAAAGCTCTTTATGTCAAAGACTATCCATTTTACCTAATCCTTTGTGTCCTTTTTTCTTGATGGAGGACCTTTGTCCTTTGTAATTATTTGATTTGAAACCAGCAGGCCTCCTCTTTTCATCATCTGTGCTATATGATTTCTGATGGTAAACTTCTCAGTATTGAAATATTTCCTCAAGTGTATCTTTTGCTCATACTTTCTTACTGTTATCAATGTATACACCCCTGCAGAGATGTATATAGATTTTTTTGATATTTGGAGAGATTTCTTGGTGTTTCATGAAGGTCATGCTTGATCCAACTATTTTTCTTCAGACAGGAAAACTTCTTTCTCTGTTTCTTCCTAGATTTGAAACTTTTTGAGCTCTACTTGAAACAAAACAAAATGACCTTTTGATGGTGTATGAACTAGGGATAGACAAGGGTTTTGTTTTGACAAATAAGAAGAAATGATGGCTGACTGATATTAAAAACATGTTTTTTGACTTGGAGATAGTTTTCTCAAGGTATTTTCCCTAAACACCACCACTTAGACCTAGAGGCTTTGTCACAATTTTTGAAGGATTTCTTGAACATAGTTAGGTCATTATATGAAAAAATAAATAGTGAGAAAGGGGTAGACAACTTTGTCCAATGTTTGACAGGGATCCATGTGGAAACAGAGGATTTTGAAAGCAGATGTATTAGGCATATGACATCTATAGACAGGGGAGGTTTGTTGTTTTAAACCAGGACTCTAAATTGAAGACCACTTTCATCACGGTATGAAAGAGAGGGGTAGGAAGACAAAAAAAATTGTTTGAGGTGTTTTCTAGATGAAAAATTGATAGTTGTGAGATTAGCTTCTAGAAAACTAAGCAAAGGAATCTAGTCATCAAAACATGCAAAAATACTGATGACTAACATGTGCCACATTTATTCCATTGTGTGCTCCCTTGAGGTGCTAAGGAGGCTTGTGAAGCTATCCTTAGGTCACCTCAAGTGTGGGATAAATGTCCTGGAGTGTGCCTTGTGGTCCCAGAAAGTGACTTCTACCACTCTTAGGATCGTGCAGCTTTTTGAGGGAAAGCCATGCAAAGGCACGCTTATCGAAGAAAAGTGTGTGCAAAGGTGCATTTTGCTGGTTCCTTTAGTGCGCAATTTTATTTTCCTCTTATACCTTAGAGATTTTTTAAATACTTCAGATTATTTAATGTGCCTCAGCCTCGTAAATCCTTCTACCTAACATTTAATAGAATCATATTTTCTTGTCTGATTCGCCAGTGATAACAGTTTCCCCTTAATGTGTGAGGTCTAGGAAGAACTGTATAGCTGAAATAAATTATAGTTTCTTTTCTGTGTACTGTGTGGAGAAAGAGAGAGACTTGCATGTAGCACGAAGTTGGAGACACCCTACACCGAGTCAAAGAGCGACCATTTCCTATGGGATCCATTCAAGCAATGGTATAATACAATATATAAAACTTTCTACGAGGTAGGCATCTCCCATGCTCGTGATGCATTGGCTAGTTAAAGAAATCTATTTGACAAATACAGATTTGTTCTGTGTCACTAGTATGGTAGTGATCTGTTGGTTGATGACGACGATTTTTTATGCCCTCCGGGGTTTTTTTTCTTTTACAATAGGTGGAATGTGATACCCATATGCGTAAAACTTGGTATGGCATATAAATGCACATTGTACACATAGCTGTATGGTTGTGACCTTCTCGTGTAATCATTTCTGAAAGAGACACTTATAAAGGCACTGGTCTTCAACGAGTTTGATCAAAGTGAAATGGTTGTAAGGTATGATACCATCTTGACATGCAAGCTTGTGTTGTAGTCGAATTTCAGGAGGATCGATGACATCTGCGGGAAATGATGTCTCCCACAATTTAATTTGAGGATGTCCCTTTTATGGAGAGGGGCAATCCAAGGTACCACTTCCTTTTTTGAAAATAGGTGTTGATGTCGACAAAAAGGAAGCCTCAACTAAATTAGAGAGTCACTGATATAGGGGACTAGGATCTTGGATGCGATAGGTTTAACATAGGCATTATGGCAAGGGGTGACTGAAAACTGATGATGGGGATTTAGTGGCCCAAGTTCGAAGTATAAAAATAAGCTTGGTGGTAGTCGTAACTATTTCTGATGGGGAAATCCCTGGAGTCGATAGAACGTCCAGGCTGGGTATATATTGGTTATGAATGTCATGGTGCCTTATGCATTGGGCAGTGATACTCCGACCAAGGGTAACTAGGGACTACTTCCATGGGAGAAAAAATGGATGGGTGGGTGGGGGACATAGTGCACCATTTGCGGTCTTTGTACACTTACCAAAAGAATGAAATAATAGGATTTGGTTTGTACAAAACACAGAGACGGGTGCCCCAAAACATGAAAGTGTTTTCTCATTGATGATGTGAGGAAGGTATTTTTGCTGAGGGTGGGGGCCCCATTGGTTAGTCTCATGTGTGGGGTTGATGAAGCAGATGGAAAATGTCGCATGTGGGTTATGATGATGGAGGTATGGTAGGAAAAATGCGAGGCATGGTTGTGCGCTTTCAATCTACTTGGAAAACCTAGTCGTCCGAGAAAGGGGTTTTATTTTGATATGGTAAAACTTGACCTAATGCATGGTAGGTGAATCAGCATGAGGTGCTTCCCTGGACTAAAATGGCATGGCCATGGTGTCACTATTTTTTGTGATATATGGTCTAATTTTGGTGACGGGCACCATAGAGGGGAGGCTCTATCGACCCACAAGGATGTTTATCATGTGCACAAGTCAGGGTGATGATAAACATGGTCGGATGCTTGGAACCTATGGTTCATTTTTGATGGAGAAATGATGCCAGGATATGCAGAGTCTTTTTGGGACTTTATCATGGTGAGGGTAGAATGATCCCTGCTCTAGAACTTTCAATGGATGAAGTGGTGGATGGTTTGCACACTACCTGTAAAAACAAATACCCCAAGTGAAAGCATCTTATTTTTTAAAATATTATTGAAAGACATGTGCTTTAGAAAAGAAGATGAGAGAGGGAATACATGCCGTTAATGAAAAATTATTTTTTCAGAGGTTCAAATGTGTGGCACTGTCCTCGGGTGTTATGGAGTGCTAATCACAGTGCTGCTTTCGGTCCTGTAATTGGGCCTTCTGAGCTCTCATTATGGTCCTCCAAAGTTTCTCATTAGGGGAATTTTGAGGTCTAAAATGGGCCTCCTAAGAAAAATGTACAACAAAAATATACTTTAAAAGAACCAATAGGATTCAAGATGATGATGTCAACCATGGGGGATGATTCAACATTTTTTAAGTAAAACCGTAAAAAGATTAAAAAATAATAAAATAATAAAACTACTTTTTCAACTCGTATTTTCAAACTATCTCCCAAATGTTTTACTCAAATTTCAAGTCGTAGTAATCATTGGATGAAAATTTTAATTCCTCATCCAAGGATCACCCATGTTTCATACTTTTGATGGACCCTGCTACATGAAAAATGAGAAATACATAAAAAAAACGTGATTGTAACCACGTTTTTCATATATTTCTGATTTTTTGTGTGGAGGGACCAATAAAAAATATGCAACATGGGTAATCCTTGGATGAGGAATTGAATTTTTCATCCAACAAGTACTCCCGCTCGAAATTTGAGTAAAAATTTTGGGAGATAAGTTGAAAATATGAGTTGAAAAAGTAGTTATTTATTTTTTCCCTCTAAAATTTGATGATGTAATGAAATCTTATTTTATTATTTCCACTATTATATTATAATTTTCTTAGGAGGCCCATTTTAGACCTCAAGATTCCCCTTATTGAAGAGGGTGACATATAGGCGAACATGGATCAATTTAGTTCATTTGTGTGTGTTTAGCATTCGAATTTTTGAGAGGTCAGAGGCTTCTGCGGAGAAGTTCTTGCCATTGTGGTTAGCCTGAGTACCCGAGACTAGCGATTTTTTAGCTAGGTAGGATCCATGACATCCTGTATTTCAAATTTTTCATTGTGTCAGTGCCAAGGTCCATACAAGATGGGTTTCTATGGATCTTAGGCCATTTTTTTCCTTGACCGCGCTGGCAATCAAGGTACAGGTGTGCAACTTACATGCAAAAATAAGGTTTTGCGCGCATTTAGCATGCCTATCCTAGATTTGGGAGCACCTTTAGAAACTCTGTGAGAATGACAGATGCGCTCTCCTCTCGCTTGTCTGAAGAACAGGTGTGTGGAGGGCCGAAGCTATTTTTTGCAAAAGTTTTGAGAAATTTTGTCTATTTTTTAGTGTTTTCAGTGTGGATGATGTGTTCCTGTTTTGATGATAGGATGTTGTGGAGGGAGATGGATTGGCCTGATCTCTGGGCCGCTTTGGCTGCTGATGCCAACGCACGCCAACAGCTGGCACGCTAGGGTATTTTCAAATTCATGGAGAATGACCTACTACAATCACAGGATCGTCTTCAATGCTACCTTATCTGATGCTAGAATAGGCGGCACAAGGTGATGGTGCTGCGGGGTGCGACCCTGTTATCTGTCCCAAGAAGGGTATCTATTTTGTGACTAGGTTGCTACCTCGGGCTGACGCGATTCGATACCCACTTCCTTCTAGGAGAGTGGATCTTGAGAGATTTTTAGCAGGCCACTGTGGTGGGGTGGCCCTTACCGAGGGGTGCATAGTGATTTCTATTGTGATTTATTTGGCCGCGGTGTGCTCTGGTGGCCATTGTGCGACTGGCAGGGTCATCTGCTCCTCATCGAGAATTGAGACCATAGATCAGTGTCTTTCACAAATTGAGGGCCAGGCAGTTTTTTGAATTTTCCCATTTTGTTATGATGGGATGCTGGCATAGCTTTCCAAGGTCCGTGATGGATCAAAGCTATTTACTTATGCTAACATCCTATGCAGCATCATGTATGAGCGGGTGGTGCTGCTGAGAGCTACAGTGGTGGTGCCAGCTAGAGGGCCACAGGAGCCTCGCATGAGGAGGTGGGCCCCAGTGATGGCTCGAGGAGGTTGAGGTAGGGTGGGGCATTATTGGAATGCCACCACAGAGGCTTGGTTTGAGGCCAATCCTCATATGTTCCTGCCATTCCCTTTTGTGAGGATGGACTTTGAGGGAGACCCAGACATGGGTCTTTCTACCGGATATGCTTGGGGGCCAGCAGGTATGTTTTTGTGTTTTATTTTTCATTTACTTGAGTATTTATGTTTTATATGTGTATTATGATGACACTGATATAGTATTGGTTACTCTTGCAGATGTTGGTGACGTCATATGTCCTATGGCTCGGTTGGTGGGACACCATTCGATTCGGTGACCTAGAGGAGCTCACTGGGGATAAGGAGGAGCTCCCATGCAGCCTCTGGATGGAACACCAGGCAGAGGTGCTAGCCCCTAGGGGGAGGGTGGCAGCTCGGCCGCTACCGAGATTGCTGCTGAGCGAGCTCATGCCGATGTGCTAGAGGCTCTTGTCGCTGAGTTGACAGAGTAGGTGGCTGGTATTAAGGTCAAAGCTCGAGTGCTAGATGATGCATGGGGTTGAGTGGACCGCTTGACCTAGGGGATGCCTACTCGAGGTTTTGTAGATGACCTCGAGGATACGTGGCTAGAGACCTTGATGGCCCAGGAGAGGGGCTATCAGGCAGTTTTATGTCGAGTGGCGATCTCCATTTTGATGGCGGCTCTAGTATTGGTACCAGGAGCGGCTGTGTGTCCAGGTGCCCTACCTGGGGGAGCACCACCCTAGAGTCTTATTGTATATGGGGAAATCACCAATTATGAGGATGCTTCCCCTATTTTTGTTGACTTGTACTTGTGTATATTTTGGGCTGACTTACAGGTCAGAGACACTATTTTTTGTACTCAGAAACATAAATTTTTGGTACATGCAAGAGATATTTTTTGTGGCTCTACATGGTGTGCCCCCTATTTTTGTTTATGGATTATGCTATACTAATGGATATCTATGTTTTCTATGTTTTCATTTTTTATATATGATGGTTTATTCGAGATGCATTCCAATTTAGAATATTATTAACTATGTGATCAGCTGTTTGGTTATGACTCCTTGGTACATGTGTGAATGTAACATAGTGAAATTGTCAGCTTAATCTTTTTGCACGCAAGTATTTTCTAAACAGATGTGAATCCCTTATCTCAAATGCTTGGTTTAACTATGACACTACTAACTAGGAATCAAGGTAGATATGCATATGGCGTATGCCCTGATTGAGGGCGTCGCACATAAGTTCGATGACTTCTGCCTGATTGTTTGTTGTTGAGCCGATAAAAACACCATTGGTGCAGACTGTTGATCAGTCAAGTTGATAGATAACCAAGGCATCTGCTGCTAAACTTTGAGACCATCATGATGATCCATCAGCAAATCCAAAGTAAAGGCCGGGTTGGAAATCCATTGTGACACTAGAGCGCGTTTTTTGACAAGTATTTTGGTAAAAAATTTAAAGTGTTTGGGCCCCTGTATGTTGACTCTAAGGATGGGCCTTCTTGGCCCTTATGGGTATAATTTCTTGAGATAAAGGTCGTTGACAGGGTTGCTGAGGCATGTTCCATCCTTCTCAGTCAAGATGTATGCCGCCTTGAGGAGGCAATGTTTTGTGATGTAGGGTCCTTTGCACAAAGTTTTGAACTTTCCTGGCCCTAGGGCTTCTTTTGCAACATCGTAGCGGAGGACTAGCTATCCCTCAGTGAATGATTGAGGGTTGATGTGGTGTTCAAATGATGCTTTTACCCATTTCTTATGGGCCTCATTTTGTTGCAGCAAGTGTTGTCGGCTTTCGTGCACAAACTCTAGTTGTACTAGATGTTGTTCCAGAGGTTGGGTATCATCAAGGAGTTCGATAGTGGCATGTAAATTTGGTATCTCACGGAAATCGATGCAAAAGCATAAGGTGCCTTGATTTTCATGATATGTTTGGAAACCCAAGATGTGTGGGAAACTCGAGTCCTAGTTCAAATATATGATGATACAAATCGTATATGGTGTATCATGTCATTGGCGTTTGGTTGGGGGTAATTTCTGTGATGGGATCTTGAGTGAGCACAAGGCTAGATCCCTCATTAGGATGGTCAATCTCCTGTGGGTCGAAATTGTGTCTAGTGCAGAGGTGCTTGAATGTTTCCATTAGTGGGCATACCTCTGGTTCGTTGTTAGGCCAGTGAAAATGATGCATGGTACCACTGTGTCAACTGAGTATATTGTGTGGGAATCAACGCTACTCTTTTGTAATGTTCCTTTTTTTGGAACTTGTTGCTCCATCAGGAATATCTTGAGATATTCCAATATTCCAAATCCAGGAGTATTAAAAATCAACACTGAACTATTTCAGATATTAACTGTAGAGGCATTTACTGGATATTTCACCTCCAAAAGGAAGGATGAGATCTAGAGGCTACCTGGCCCACTAGCAGACTCTGCCAATAGAACTTGTCAAAAGCTAATATTTCCCTTCAAGGAATTTCTGTAACAGTGTCCAAGAGGACGTTGTATAAGGAGGCCCATGTAAAATAAGGAAATCCAGTGCTGGTATGCCTTAGAATATATCTGATACAAACTCCCTGTAGAATATAAGCTCAAAGAAATAACCCTAAGGGGGTTATTCAGATCTCCCACCAACAAGTATACCGAAATAATGCTTAATGAGAGAACCTTCAGCAGTATTAAAACTTCAATATGTAACAGCAGTGAAATAATGCCTCATGTAATGCAAGAAGAGTACATATCTAATACGTAATATGTAGCAGCAAATATAGTACCAATTCCTTGAGGAAAATTCCTCTCAAGGTTTTCTTAAATCAGCCTCAAGGGGAAATGTACATAAAACAAGAGAATACACTGCTACATAACCCAGCAACTCAATCATTGCGCAGTCTATGAGGGAAAATGACTGCAAAATAATATATATATATATATATATATATATATATATATGATATAACAATATGTGCTCAAATAAATATGGGGGAGCAAGACCTCAACCCCAGAAAACATTATTACAACAATCCTCCAAGGGATTGGCTAAAATACATAAAACAGGAAAATGTCAGAGTTGTAGTGTAGCTGCTGCAACTCAAATATAATACAACATAGGAGAAGGAAGTAGATGCTGCAATAAATAATTATACCTCCTCCAATGATCTCCAAAGTGAAGGGGTTGATCCCCTTACTGAAGATGGCACCCTCTAGTGCACAAAATGAACCCTTTGTGCAAGCCACCTCTGAAGATAACGTTGTAGGGGAAGGAGACTATGTTGGGCATGAGAAGAAACATATGGCCCAATGCCAAAATATGCAATATCAGCTCCAGGGTTTCCCTTGCTGATCTCCTAGAGAAAGAATGAGTTCTTCCTCCACTCATCATGTACTTTAGCCTTTGAGCTAAAATGGCTCAAGTGGAAAGTCCCCCTTACTGCAACATAGTAGGGGAGTGGTTGTGCCAACCACCTCATCATATTTTGGGCTATGCATCTATCCACATGCTGATATGCAACCATTAATATGCCCTCCCAAGTGGACTCCTCCATCAATGAAGAATATGCATGAAAATGCATGAAAGAAGAACCCATAAATGTTGCATGTAGATCCCTCTTCTTTTGCTTGTGCAACCAAGCCAAGAAAGTAAAAATGTAGTAAGGAGTGCTCTCCTCCATTACTCCTTCATGTTCATCACCTACATGCCCCCAAAGTACATCACTTGTGAAGCAGCTTTGAGAACACTCAGACAAGTAATCCAAGCCTTCAAGTGACATCGCTACTGGCCTTTGGAGTAGGGCCACTGTCATCTCAAATCTCCCCTCTTTGACATGAATCTTGCCAAAGACTTCTCCCCTCATGTTGCTACAAATTTAGAGCCCCTCCCATGAAGAAGGTGTTGCGTGGGAATTAAATGTCAAAGAGCAATCCCATTGCACTATGCTAGCGCCTCCTCTTGCTCCTGCAACAACATAAAACTTGAGCGTCAAAAGTATTTTTTGCTCCTCCATACTTCCACCATACCCAATCTAAAATGGTAACATAATGAGTGGTAAGAGAAATTCCATCCCATCATGATGCACCCATGCTCTCCTCTTTTTTCATCAGGAGAAATAATTGTGAAATGATCCTGCAACCTGTAGGTTATGGATCCACCACATTTCCGCTGGGCACACTTCATCCATAAGGCTTTGCTCTTTGGTGTAAGTATCCTGCCACTTGGTACCTCTTCCACAAGAGCTACCATTGTCCCAAAGCAGATTTCTCCTTTTTCATTTCATGGGACATTGAAATGCAATCCCCTTCATGAGAAAATTTCTAAACCCCACCTTCACATGTGATACATGGCTCATCAATAATGCATGAGGATGATGAGGGTTTCTTTCCTAAAAATGGCATAGCGTAGTGAAAGTCTCCTGCTCTAGACAATCAACTTGCCATGGTATGTAATCCCTCATGGCATGTATTGAACCAACAGGAAATGAAAACTCATGCATACCTTGGTAAAGTTTGGAAGGGTCTTGTGTGCATTCAAGAGTCTCTTCCCCAAATGTGTTGGCTGCCTCAACTGCTGGAGATGAAGGCTGCTCCTTCATGATAAATAAAATGTTGGTATGTGCCTCTCCATGCTTCTACTCTATTTCTCTGTGAGAATAGGAAGTGCATGGTCCTTCCTCTTATTCTTCTTCTATTTCCTCAACCTCCTTGGAGAGGTTCTTGCTGGACCCAAAACTGATGAGATCAATCTCATCCTATACATCATTTTGACCTCTTCTTCCTCTGAAATTCAAACTTCACAGGCTGAGCCAAGTTTGAAGCTTCGATACCACTGTAATTTTCCTTTTTCTAGAACTTGTTGCTCCATTGGGAATATCTTGAGATATTCCAATATTTCAACTCTAGGAGTATTAACAATCAACACTGAACTATTTTAGAGATTGACTGTAGGGGAATTTACTGGATATGTCACCTCCATAAGGAAGGATGAGATCCAGAGGCTACCTGGCCCACTAGCAAACTCTGCCAATAGAACTTGTCAAAAGCTAATATTTCCCTTCAAGTAATTTCTGCAACAATGTCCAAGAGGACGTTGTATAAGGAAGCTCATGTGAAAATAAGGCAATCCAGTGCTGGGATGCCTTAGAATATATCTGATACAAAATCCCTTCAAAATATAAGCTCAAATAAATAACCCTAAGGGGGTTATTCAGATCTCCCACCAACAAGTATACCAAAATAATGGTTAATGAGAGAACCTTTTGCAGTATTAAAACTTCAATATGTAGCAGTAGTAAAATAATGCCTCATGTAATGCAAGAAGAGTAAAAATCTGATACATAATCTATAGCAGCAAATATAATACAAATTCCTTGAGGAAAATGCCTCTCAAGGTGAGCTTAAATCATCCTCAAGGGGAAATGTACATAAAACAAGAGAATACATTGCTACATAACCCAGCAACTCAATCACTGCGCAGACTATGAGGAAAATGACTGAAAACTGATATATATGAGATGATATAACAATATGTGCTTAAATAAATACGGGGGAGCAAGACCTCAACCCCAGAAAACATTATTACAACAATCCTGCAAGGGATTGGCTAAAATACATAAAATAGGAAAATGCCGAAGTTGCATTGTAGTTGCTGCAACTCAAATATAATACAACATAGGAGAAGGAAGTAGATGCTGCAATAAACAATGATACCTCCTCCAATGATCTCCAAAGTGAAGGGGTTGATCCCCTTACTGAAGATTGCACCCTCTAGTGCACAAAATGAACCCTTTTTGCAAGCCACCTCTGAAGATAACGTTGTAGGGGAAGGAGAATGTGATGGGCATGAGAAGAAACATATGGCCCAATGCAAAAATATGCAATATCAGCTCCAGGTTTTCCCTTAATAATCTCCTAGAGAAAGAATGAGTACTTCCTCCACTCAACCAACTCTGGAAATGAATGATGAAGGTCCCTCACTGCAACACCAGCAACTCCAATGTTTCTTGCTACAAGAATAACACAGTAGTTGTAAATGACTGCTTCGGCCTCAAGCCAAGATGTGAGGAAGTTGAGGAACAATCTCTCCATGGCCTCCCATGGAAGAGAAGGGCATTCCTAAACAGGAATCCCTCTTGTGCTAAGCAGCACAAGCTATCTCAGTTGAAGAGAGCTTCAACTTCAAAATTCTTTCTCCAAAGATGAAACCCAACAATGACTCTCCTTCATCTTTTATGCAAGGCATGCTCCCTTGCCATGGACCCCACTCACATTAGGGTTTCTCTCATTTCCAATTTCCCTCCATTCAACTACGCAATCTTCTTGTGCAAGCTTTCCCCTCTTGGGTACGTTGTTGACTTGGGTCAACCATGGTCTAGCTCACTTGCTTTTGGCCCTTTTCACACTTGGAGCTGCTAACTTAAGCCACTTAAGTGACTTTTTGCACCTTAGGAGTGTTTATTAGATTGCTACATGGGCTCCCTAACCCATTTTATTCACTTTATTAAAAATAAAACAAATCTAATGTTCCAATTACCTTATTGAAAAAATTGGAACATTACATCTTCGTCCCGGACTTGGACGCTAAGAAAGATCTGATGTAGAAGATGAGGTCTTCTTCTTCCATTTCTGAGTTTTTGGCTTGGGTATGTCTAACTCTTTTGGGGAGTGTAGACTTAAAGCTACTCTTGTCGCTCTAAGATTCAAGAGATGCTCACATTTTATTGTATGATAAAAGTGTGAACAAATCAGGCAATAAGTGTGTGTGATCTTCTTTTGGTTAGAGAAAAGTCTTTGCGGGAGAGAATAGACTATGTGAAAACTGCTTGGGAGGTGCTTCAGTTCTTTTCACTGAATGACCTGGTGGCCGATCAGGTTGCATAGTCCACATGTTATCTTAGGTTGAACCTAGTTCATGTTTGGTTTCTGTGCTTTCCCAATTTTCCTCTCATGGTGACTTTGGTAAGGATCAGATTGCCTAGGAGCATTCTTCCTTCTATATTGGTTGAGAATATCCTCAAGTTTTTTCTCTAATGCATGTATCATGTCAATTAGAGGATGACCTCATGGGATATAGGTAAATTTTTTTTCATGGTGATTGCCCTGACATATTAGGAAAAACATCCTAGATATAGGGTTCCCATTGTACTCGCTTGACGGCGTGACTGGGTACCAGCGACATAGCGCTTCTAAGTCAGGGAAAGTGGGGACCACATGATTGGGAATTTTACACAATGTACATGTTGGTATTCTCTGCAGAGGGTGGTTGGGGGTAGCTAAGGGTTCCCTGATTGGTCTCTTTTTAGCTGACAAAAAGAGGATGGATCTACTCGTCACATCTTCTTAAGTTGTCGAGTTGTTCATAGATTCAGAATTAGAGCCATATTCTCGGGAGAGGAAAACTATAGTCGATTGTATACAAGCTAGCGTTGCACGGAATCTATGGATGTTGTGACAATGGCGTAAAGGATGATTTCCACCACATATTTTACATGAATACTGTGTATCTAGGCTAGCGTGATACACTACATGGACTCGATACCATCACTGAAACATTTCCAGAGCTGGGAAATCAACGATGAAATGATCGCCTTCATCACAGAGTACACAACATTCGATAGGGGGAGGGGGAATGGCTGGGAGTATCTCTATCAACTATCGTTCCTCATGCAAGTATAGAATGATGTGAGGTTCATCTCCAAATGACTAGGTGGAGGGATCCTCTTGATAGAATTTATCGATAGCATGTAAGGCATCCCTATATTGCGGGATCTCTCAGCAATGGTGGTTATAGTGTCCACAATTGTTGCAGATAGTGCATGCGTGATTTGTATGCCATCCTTTTCCTTGAATTTTGGTGGAAGGTTCCTTTTTATAGGAACTTGGTGTCACGATGTTTGCTACAAAGCTAAGAGGCGGTTTTAATTCATCCAACTCTGCGAAGATGTTGGCAGGGTGGCCTACTACGTCACATATGTCACAATGTGGTGATTCCCGTTGCGTGGTGGGATTCTCCACCTTATTTCCTCTTCTCTAAGTTTTCTTAGTCATAACCATCATCTTTGCGATGGGAATTTCCTTTGAAGGGATGCTTGCGACAGTCTCCTGAATGACTGGAGCCTGCTCAGGATTGAGGGGGATTAACCCTATAGAGGTGATGTGTGCAACTCCCATTGGAGTAGGTGGGACTAGGTACCAAGCTAGTATTTCAAGTGATAATTTCAGTAGGACCACCGTGACCATAACCTATTGCGACACAAAACTAGCTAGGGGGAAGATGAAAGGATTTTGGGAGGCGGTGTAAGCTAGAGAGGTTGTCGTAGCCGAGGACTTGGTGTCATTACTGCTCATCTCTGTGTCTTGACTAGCTTCATTTCTTGATGAGGACATCATGCACATCAGAGCCCCTATACCATTAGGTGATGACTCAGGTATAACAAGGGGATCTCCTAAGAATGACCCTAGGATGGATGACGATTTGAACTGGCCGAGGCCATATTCCTGGTACCATGTAAGCATCTCATCAGATGTGTCTATGTAGGGTAGAATGAAATCGATATTTTTTAAGGGCTGCTTTTCAATGTGTGTCAATTGGTCGATAGTAATGATGTGGTCCTCATGGGGGAACATCATAGTTCAGAAGATGGAGGAGGCTATGGCTAGCATGGCATACATATAACTCCAGCCAATGAGTATATTGTAATCCAGTTGGGTTTCCAAGACTTCAATGTCTATTAGGACCGTCTTTTTGGCTAAGTAGACTGGAAAATTTTGGTAGAGATCGATGGGAGTTGAAGGATGTCCATTGTATTCTCTAAGTGTGATATCTCATGGGCTTTAGTTCAAGTTACCCTAACTTCTACCATAAGCTCTTTGACATGATGAATGGTGATGTTTTGAACTGACACTGGTATCT
Source organism: Pinus albicaulis (assembly GCA_034641835.2). Classification (NCBI taxonomy): domain Eukaryota; kingdom Viridiplantae; phylum Streptophyta; class Pinopsida; order Pinales; family Pinaceae; genus Pinus; species Pinus albicaulis. Next base: position 42,146,889 of record MU968480.1, read on the forward strand.
GAAAGGCGACCATCGAGGGAAGCCTAGGGGTGGCTTTATCTAAATCAAAATCCATCAAGCGTAAATTGGCAGGGTCGATGGAACCTAATGTGGAAAGTAAGGCTTTCCTTTACTTTGGGCATGATTGTAATACCTCCAAAGATGACATAGCGGTGAAAGATTGAGCTAGATCATCCACAATTCTATAGTTATGGGCTGATTTGGAATGGTTTCATGCCTGCCCAGTTGGTCCCTTAGCCATTTTTGGCAAAGGTTCAATAGGCATCTTTGATATGGTCAAAGGTCCTATTGGTGCACTTGTACTGGCCCCTGACGCATTGGTGTTTGGCACGGTATCATAATTTTAGTTCCATGTCTGAAAAAAACATTTCTTTTCCAATCATGTAGATCTCGTGGCTGTTTTTTCCGAAATCATTGTTATTTTTTTGCTGCGTGCTAACTTTTTCTTGATGGGGGGAAGGCTCCTGCATGACTGTTGTCTGCTGGGAGGATCCCGCTTGTCCATGGTTACTCTATAGCTTCTTCATCTCAGGGAGGTCAGGACAGTGGTGAGTGTAATGGTCGTACTCACCATAGATTGAACAAGAGTGGATTTTCTAAATATTTTCCCTCTTTTTCTGCCTTTGGGGGTTTCTTAGTTCTTGGTTTTGATTTCGTTTGGAGTTTCCTCCAGCTTGGGATTGCAGAGGGCATTGTTGATTGTTGCCCCCCTGTCTAGGATTTCCTTTGGGCTTTTTTTTTCCTTTTTTCTTAGCCAATTTAGGAGGATAATTTGGATTCCATAATTGTATGGTTGGCACGGTTGGGCTTGAGAAATTTGCACAAAGTTCACCTATACATTATTCTTCATGGGTGGGTTTTGTGTTGGGAACTAGGCATATTGCGGTCCTTGCCCCTGGTTTATATTTGGCTGTTGGGGGGATTTCTTCCATCAACATTTTTATCTACATACTAGGTCCCCTAAGCTGGAGGATAGGGTCATCCACGCTAAGGGTGGTACGATGACGCCCTACTGGTCAAATTTTGCAGAAGCGCGGGATGAATTTGGTAGCCGTGTTGCGGTATGTTATGGGTAGAATCATATGCATAACCGGGATATGGAATGCTGCTGATTAGGTGATTTTGGGTCAATGACACAACTAAATCGTCCGTGGAGTTCGACGCACCTGGAAATTATTTGTAATTTTGCAAGCATGGGGCGTTAGGCAGGATATTGTAAATATACCCTGACTGCATATAGATCAACTCGAGTTGTTGGGACTTATTGATGGCATCCTCTTTGGATATGAGATTTTTTTGCACCACATCCTTTGAAATATTTTCATTGAGAGTTTTGGGGATTAGGTCTAACAAATATCCATCATCGAGTTTGGATTTGCAAAAAATGTGGCGTCGCCGCCATTCATGGAGATGGTCCGAGATACGGACGGTGGGTGTTTGCCTAAAGTGGGTCAGTAATTCCATTCCGGAATCGTGGTGGATGTGTAACTGAAAATAGGTTAGGAACATAGTAGCAACGGTGCTAAAGGGTCCATGTGTAGCAGAGGGATGCTCCACATGCCATTTCATGGCTATTCCAGTTAGGGTGCGTTGAAGTAATCTTAGTCGAATAGTATCAGCAATGATGTTGTTCGACGAACACCACGGGTGGAAATTCATCACGTGATTTCCAGGGTCTTCTGCTTTCTTTCCTGCAAAATTTGGAATGTCTGAAGGGAGATTCGTGGGCATGGGAGGCCATGTGTGGTTGTGTGCAATGGGGTCATTTTTCAACTTGGTTAAATCTGGTAGATTTAACGAAACTAGAAAAGGTGAATGCAATTTTGTAGTCATTGAAACTTGTGAAAAAACAATGTTCTGGTTAGGAATAAGGTTTTTCTGTGATGTACCTTGATGTGCATTCACCTGGCTTCCTGAATGGGTAGCACTCCTCTGCTCGCTAGGGGTTTTGGGAGGAGTGGTGCGTGGTGACCCTATGGGGGTGTTCACCAGTGTGGCATTAGGAGACCGACTAGGGTTCCCAAATAATGATGCCCCAATAAAGGATGAACCAATAAGGGTGGAATTGTTCCTTCTTTAATGCCTAAATGGCAAAAGACCTGGAACCCCTCCCAGTAATGGGGGGAGGTCCAAAAGATGTCTAGATCGACGAGGTCCTGTTGGATCCATTCTAGTGTCGAATAGGTATGGATTTGGAAATATTTGAGAGCATAGAGATTATAATAAAAGAAAAAATATGATCACGTACATAAAACAAATAGAAAATAAAAGATAAATTTTCCCTTTAGATTAATCCTATGTGACCAGTCAATCAAAAAATATGGTGTTTTATTGTTTGCGTATGAAACTCAAATCCTAGAAGACCTAATCATCCTCACACAATCAAATGTAACTGGGCCTTGAGAAGATATCCTGTGAATGTTGTCATAACGTCCCGAAATAATTGGTGACGCTCCAGTCAACCGAAGAAAATCAACCAAGGTACGGGTAGAGGATCTAATGCTGCCTGCACTGTCACCTATAGGGAAGGATGACCTAGTTTTTTCCATTAAGCGCCATTGTCTTATGTGAGCATTTGAGTCTTGAGCTTCTTGGGAATTCAAATACCAGTACAGAGTATTAGACGGGTCAAGTAGCCCTGAATAATACTGCACGCACTAGGCCTAACCATAACCCCCTCTTAATCGGGTCTCTACTGCGCTCGAGTTTTCTTTTTCATGGGAGGATAGACGGATATGAATGCTCCATAAACATTCAACTTCTATGTTTCAATATGTAGACTGACCAAGGCAGATTATTGGATGCCTACCCCCTTGGTCCTAACTTAAACTATAAATTCTCTTTGGCCCTTGTGGGGAGATTTTAGTGAGTTTGGTTAAGTTAGTTTTAGGTGTCTTTAATTTACTTAGGGTGTGAATGTGTGTGAACAAAATATGAACAAGCACATAGTTTGAACATGTGGATATGCAGTGATCCTTTTCAAAATCCCATATTTAAACTATGTTTGGTTGTTCCTTGCTCAAACGAAAAAAATGTGCAGATGTGGGTTGCTTCCGATTTTTCCTAGTCAATCTAAATGATCAACTATAGTGTAATATTCCTAAAATTTAGCTTTTAGCTAAA